>VDFB02073213.1:0-143462 GCA_007258455.2 Sequoia sempervirens
CATATTTTTGAAATAATATAGATAACTTATTCAAATTTTTATGTCAAGTTGCCTAACTCTGATTTTTCTGAATTTTCATTGCCACTTAAGGGCCTATTTTTTCCATGATGATCCTGCACATACCCAGAAGGTAGATCAGATAATGAGATCCTACAGTAAATCTTTTGAGCTTTCAGTTTGTTAAATATAAGTTTTTCTATGACAGGCAGATGCGTCATTCTAGACTGCAAATGTGGTTCAAAAGATCAAATGTGTCACAAAAGCTCACATATGTGGTTTTCAGTATCAGATGTGTTTTAGACTACAACAATTGTGGCTCATTTTGTCAGATGCATTGCAGGTTTAAGCAATTTCGACACAGAATGTCATATGCATTTTCTGTTGAAACAATTACATCTCAGAATGTCAAATGTAGGTTTTTGTGTAATAGATGCGTTGAACAGTGAACTGGTCCTAAGTTTTTTGACTTGTTTAAGATTGAATCTTGGATGTTTTTGTTTGATTAGATCTGATTGAACACACACGTAAGACACACAAGCAGAGTGTTTGAAATAAATAAACAGATAATTACAATCTTAAGGCTGGCAAGGACAATATCCATTGGACTCCCACTTAGAGTTTCCTCCAACCACACTATCTAGATTAGATGAATTAGAATCTTGGTAGCACAAGATCCCCCTTATAGTGCACTCACTTCTCGGGCTTACCAAGATCTGGATTCTTGCATGAACAAGGAATTTGTCATCTCTACTACTAGACTGCATGTATAATGTGGTTCGACTTGGGAATGACTGTTCCTGCACCAATAGATAGAAGGTTTTTGGAAATATAAACAATGGTTTTTAATTAGGGCACCCGTTTTGGTGGTTATACACAAGGCAAGATTAGCTCCTATAAGGAGGTTTCCTAGCCTATAGAGGTTACGCTCTATAGGTTTTAACTAAGGGAATCACTTGTCTGTATAACACATCTGCACCTATAATGCTAAGTTTTCCAGTAGCATTCACATTTATATACCAGTCGGGAGTAGCTTGGCTTTAGCTCGTTGTCAGTTTGGGTCATCCCTTGGGGTGAGTACTTTTTCCCACCAAGGCAGACCCTCTAGAGTTAATAACAATTTCTCTTACACCCAGGATCGCACGAGTGCGCAAGGGGAGTGGATAATTTTGTTATTAAGTCAAGATCTAATCTAAACAAAAATATGCAAAAGAACCAAGCACAATAAGCAATTGTTTACTTTAGGCACCAAACGAAATATGATCTAAGGTATACAGACAATTAGTTTCAAAATCCATTCTTTGACAAACGTCCTACAAAACCACACGTTAGAAGTTTGGAAGTTTTTATTTTTTCTTCTATCAATCATCCTATAAAAACTAGGTTAACTCCTGTAGATCACACTTTGTAAACTCCGAATTAGTAATAAAAAACTTTAACTATTAAACTCAAAACTCAGAATTTCAGAATTCATAAATTTATTTCCACCAGTTAGATGTGTCGCAAAGGAGCCAAAGATGCGTCGCTTGAAGTTAGATGCGACATTTCCCTCTTTAGATGTGGTTCATGATGTTAGATGCGTCGATTTGTACCTGTTCCTGCAAAAAACAAGTTTTCTACAATTTTTTTCAAAGTCTATGACTTCACATTAGGTTCACCAAATGTGATAAGGGAAAATGAATAGGAACAAAGAAAGCATAACAATGACAACAATCACAAATTGCCTAGATCATGCTAAGATCCCCAAATTGATAATGAAGTGCAATGCAACAAAAGAATTCAATAAACAAGAACAATATCACCTAATTCCCATGCTTGCTTGACTTATCTCCATTATTCTTCTCAACTTTTCTTTGAAATTCCCAAATGCCCTTAGATTGTGAGTGTGCAATATTAGCCTGTAAGTATTTTGACAACAAAACTTTGAAGATTGTGATTACCAAAAAATAGAGTTAAAAAGCTTCTTTTATAGAAACTTCACAAATTCGAAAGTCGAGATTGATTTATGTTTGAATGGTCCAGATCGAGTGTGAGGATCTGATTGAATAGTTAAGTGACTTGATTGATTAGATTGATTGGATAGTTAGCTAATTTGATTGATTAGTCAAGAGATGTAATTGAAAGAGTGTGTGAGTCAAAAGGAGATGATAGATCAGTTAGGTGAGTGAACTGAGAGAAAGTGTTAGTCATGAATGGAGAGAATTATGCATGAGATATTAGATTGAAAATGTAGGAGACATGTGCTCAAATAGAAGAATTAATTATAAAATTAATTCCTTTCTTTGTGGAAGAAGTTGTGTGTACGTGATTCCATAATCAAAATGATATTCAATTTAAGGAAGCACTTTAAATGAGAAGATATAATTAATTAATTAAACGTAGGAAATTAAATAAATTTATGAAACTTATTTAATTAATCAAAAGAAGAGATTAGAATTAATTAGCGATGTAATTAAAATAAATTAATGTAATTTACTTAATTAACCAACTTTAGAAGAATAATGAAAATGAATTAATTAAATGTTTAAAACTATTTAATTGATTTAGAGGAAATGTGATGTTAAATTATAAATAAATGATCAAATCATTTAATCATTTTGCGGGCATCTAGAATTGATGATGAAAAATGCAGTTGCAGGCCTAAGCCATTTTTCAGTGTCTAGAGAGCCCACAATTATAAATGGAAAAAACTAAAGAAGAGAGGAACACAAAAAGAGAATAAGAAATCAAGCATCTCTTAATATTATAAAAAGCATAATCAACATTTTAGATCAAACTCCATGATCCATCATCAGGATAATGCATGCAACCACAAAGAAGAAAAATATAATGAGATAGCAAACTTAGGAGGTTAAATAGGTGAGGGGGATGAGAGGGCTAGAGGACACTAAACAAACAATTGACCTAAAAACCTAAAGATAGAAATAATAAAAAAGAGCTAATCCAGATAATAAAGTAAGAAGAGAGACCACCAAAAACTAAATGAGGAAAGCATAATGCAAGACATAAAGGAAAGAAAATTAAAAAGTAAATAGAGCCCACAATTATAAATGGAAAAAACTAAAGAAGAGAGGAACACAAAAAGAGAATAAGAAATCAAGCATTTCTTAATATTATAAAAGAGAATAATGCATCCTGAGGTATACAACTTACTTTTTAGGAAAATATTATTTCTCATATTATCTAGATGAGGTGGTGGGTCTATGACTGAATTTCTAAATTGCTTCAATATGGTATTATCTAATTGCACTTTGTGGGAGTGAAAATTGTTTCTTATTCCTATTTTATTTTTCTTGATTTCTTATTATGTTTTCATAAAAAGAATATTCATCGGGAGTTTATCTTAGTAAATTTCTCCAACCTTCTTCCAAAGATTTATTGTGGTAGTCTCTTCATGGACACTCAACAACACTAAATCATGAATTGTTTAGTTTTATGGATTGAAACTGTGTGCATTTTTGTGAATTAATGTTTCAGATCAAACTCCATGATCCATAATCAGGATAATGCATGCAACCATAGAGAAGAAAAATAGAATGAGATAGTAGACTTAGGAGGTTAAATAGGCGAGGGGGATGGGAGGGCTAGAGGACACTAAACAAACAATTGACCCAAAAACCTAAAGATAGAAATAATAAAAAAGAGTTAATCCAAATAATAAAGAAGAGAGACCACTAAAAACTAAATGAGGAAAGCATAATGCAAGACAAAAAAGGAAAGCAAATTAAAAAGTAAATAGAGCCCACAATTATAAATGGAAAAACTAAAGAAGAGAGGAACACAAAAATAGAATAAGAAATCAAGCATCTCTTTTTGTGTTCCTCTCTTCTTTAGTTTTTTCCATTTATAATTGTGGGCTCTATTTACTTTTTAATTTTCTTTCCTCTTTTGTCTTGCATTATGCTTTCCTCATTTAGTTTTTACTGGTCTCTCTTCTTACTTTATTATCTGGATTAGCTTTTTTTTATTATTTCTATCTTCAAGTTTTTGGGTCAATTGTTTGTTTAGTGTCCTATTAAAAACTAAATGAGGAAATCATAATGGAAAACAAAAAAGGAAATCAAATTAAAAAGTAAAAAGAATATTATTTTTCTTGATAGGGCAATTAAATCATGAATTTTTTAGTTTTCTGGATTGAAACTATGTGCATTTTTGTGAATCAACGTTTCAGATCAAACTCCATGATCCATCATCAAGATAATGCATGCAACCAGAGAGAAGAAAAATAGGATGAGATAGTAGACTTAAGATGTTAAATAGGTGAGGGGGATGAGAGGGCTAGAGGACACTAAACAAACATTTGACCCAAAAACCTAAAGATAAAAATAATAAAAAAGAGCTGATCCAGATAATAAAGTAAGAAGAGAGACCACTAAAAACTAAATGAGGAAAGCATAATGCAAGACAAAAAAGGAAAGAAAATTAAAAAGTAAACAGAGCCCACAATTATGCTTTCTCATAGACCCTCATATAATATGCATTAAGAAATGTTTGATTTCTTATTCTCTTTTTGTGTTCCTCTCTTCTTTATGCTAAAAAGAATATTCTTTCTTCCTATGCTAAACAAACAATTTCCCAATATTCATTTAACTTAAGAGGTGCAATGAGAAAATATTATATTTAGCTCTTTTCTTATACAACTTAGCATTAAGAAATAGAGAATAAAAATAAAATGAGATAGAATAGAGCATAATCAAGAGATGCTTGATAAGAGAGACCCACCACAATGTTAAAGAGAGAATTATGAAACCTAATAAGGAAAATATCAATTAAGAGAGACCCACCACCTCCATCCTGATTATTAGAAAGCATTTAGAAACAGTCTAGAGAGACCCATCCAAACATCTCTTAATTATGTTTCAATTGACCCAAAAATTGTTTTTAGTTAATTCACTAAAAGATAATTGAATCAAGCATGTTTAGTGTCCTCTAGCCCTCTCATCCCCCCATGGAGATAATTGCACTTTCAATTGGGTCTCTTTAAATTTCTAGCCCTCTCATCCCCTTATGGTATTATGCATAACCTCAGATAGAAAGTAAATAAGGAATTAGGAAATCAAGCATAATGCAAGACAAAAAAGGAAAGCAAATTAGATAGAAGCTAAACAATTCATGATTTAGTTTTGTTGAGTGTCCATGAAGAGACTACCACAATAAATCTTTGGAAGAAGCTCAAGGAGAAATTTACTAAGATAAACTCCCAATGAATAATCAACGTTTCAGATCAAACTCCATGATCCATCATCAAGATAATGCATGCAACCAGAGAGAAGAAAAATAGAATGTAGATACAAATAGAAGAATGTCATGACAGATTCACTTCCTTTGTATCCTTGCACCAACTGAGTGACAAGGGTCATCCAAAGTAGGATCACAAACATATAAAGACACGCCAAGCAACACAACATGGGGGATCACATTATGCACATGCAATAACAAAGAACATGAAAAAAAGACAAAGAAAAGACTAATATGGCACATGCGATTCAACCTATAGCAAGTCATCCACATCGCAATCTTGTTCATCATAGGCGGAAGACAAATAACTAGCCAAAGGGACAGTGACAAGAACCATACTAGGAGTAAGGCTTACCTAACCCCTTTCCCCCCCACATGTAGGGCAAGGATGAGCCGAGATAAGTGATGATGTAGTGCTCCTTGCAATATGGAAAATGATTAGCATACAATGTAATACATGCAATAGTGAGTATGCTAAGATTCTACAACCATTGCATGGAAAGGAGAAAAGTGATCAATTGCTAATTAATTATATGATCATATTGATGTGAAAACGGTTCAAATTCTCTAATGATTCTCTTTAAAGCACAACACTCATTAGTACTATTCCCAAGAGTTCTGTGATATTGATAATGAGGCATGTTTGTACTTTTTCCTTTTTGATTTTCTTTGATAGGTGGTAAATTATGAATCCTTGATTAAGGAGTGTGTGTAAAGCTTTTTCATTCTTGGACATAGGACAAAGGAATTGCAACTTCTTGAGTTTTTCAGGTTTATGTTGTTTACTTGATTGAGAAATTGTTGGAGGTAGAGGATCTAAGGTTACTTGATCATGCTCATGAGGCCTTAATTGGTGTTGTGAAACAATCTTGTGGAAGATAATACCTTTCCCATTAGGAGAGGTAGCAGGTTGAGGATATCCTTGATATCCTAATCCCTTGGTATCTTTGGATGGCATTTGTTCTAACAGTTTGTGGATTTCATGCTCATTTGTTATGCCACATCCTTGTTTACTAAAGATTTTGAAGCCTTGACCATAACTCTTTTCTAAGTTTATGGGTATATCAGTAACTCGATGAGCATAGGATAGAAGACTATCACTATTGTCCTTGTTAACAAGTTCATTCATGATTGATGGTTGAGGCTTGCTTTGTGTCTCAATTTTGGGATGCACAAGGTTGAACATATCAAGTGATGGAATGATAGGAGGTATTTTCATGTATGGATAGAAGGATGCATTATTCTCAAGCTTGTGTAAGGAGTCTTTTATGAATTGTTGCATGCTATCTTCATCTTGGCCTAAGATGTCCACTTCACGGGGACATTCATTAAGAGGTGAAGGCTCATGAATAAGCTCAATTGCATTAGGTTCATCACCAAACACACAACTTTAAACATCTACCAAAGATCTCAAGGACACCCATATTTTACCAAAACACATATCCATGATGAAGTTGTTAAAATGCAAATGTGAATGCAAGATTTCAGATTTGATAAATGACTAATTAAGGTGCAAAGAACCTGAAAATCATGTTTTATTAATGTAAATTTTGATTTCAAACAATGCACTTAATTTGACCAATTGAACTTAATGTAAGAAAGTACATAATTTTCTATTTTCTGAAACTGAAACATAGATCTGATAACAAAATGAAATAAAGCAAACATAGACAAAATGATGCCTAGAAATTTGAAAAAGAACCTATACAATGATAGGTTTTCCCAAGGGCTAATGAGTCTTTGTACAAGGGTTAGAAAAATTAAAGCTTGTGTTTCTAGTTTGATGTTTGAGTTCTCTGTTTCATGTTGTAGACTGTGAATTTTGTGACAGATTTTTCCAATTTTAGGTGTCTTAATTCAAGTGAAACTAGTTCAAAACAAAGTTGAAATGCAATTTTGAACTAAAATTTGAATCCAAATGATTGAAAGACACTCTTGATGCAACTACAATGCAAGATACATGCAAAATTAATGCAATTTTTTTTATTTTTTATGAATTTAAATGATGCAAACATGTAAAATTAAATGCTAAATGCAATGCAAATCAGACTAATGCAAAACACACTAATGCAAATATAGATCTAGGGTTTTGAATGTCCCCAAATCAAAATTTAAGATGTACAATGTTAGGTTCACCAAAATGAAACGAATGAAAAAGAGGGAAAATGGATAAAAGACCTAAAAATGGGATGTGAGATGAGGGACCTATGCTAAAAGAAAAAGGAGGTGTCTACCTAATCACAAATCCACCTTTTCCATGTTCATTAGGAATAGGGATGGTGTCACAAATGATTAGAATTGACTTACAACCCTCAAGGTGAGTTAACCCTAGGTTTGGACACTATGTTGCCTTGACTTCCTTATGAAAAAAATGGCTAAACAACAATTTTGGGAGAAGAATAAAAGTTCTTTAACATTCAAACCTATGAGATCTAACACTTGGAATATGAAGTATTATGATAACACTATCAGAAACAACCATTAACCCGCAGATCTGATAAGGTTAGGATGGTGTTTACTTGGATCCAAAAGTGGGTTTTAGGCTCTGTTGAAGGACATATTCGCCCAGGGACGAATGGGTCTCTATACAGGGGCCTAAAAATTCTTTTTGCAGTCCTTGAATCCCATATCTAAGCTTTTCATTCCACTAGGTTTAATTGTTGAAAATCCAGAAATAAAACCTGTAGGTGAGTTTCCATGTCTTGACAACTTGGACAACTTTGCAAAATTGCACTTTTGATCCAAGTTCAATCCTTCTTTACTTACAAATCTGCACACACAAAGAGAAGAGAAAAATGTTTGTTTTTGGTGGATAAGGGTTTGCCTTGGTCAAACCCTAGTTTGGTAATTAAACCTTGATAATGAAATAATGAAAAAAAATGAGGAATTGATGAATGAACAAAGCTTGTTACACCTCACCAAACCCTTTAATGACTGCTCTTAGAGGATTGAAGTCTAACACATCTCTCTAAGGATTCGATCTTACATGAAATGACTTGATTGCTTGATAGATCTTGATGCTTGAATGCTTGCTTGAAAACTTGAAACCTACATCAAAATGTTAGCTCCAAAAACATGCATGAACACACATAAATCTTGACATCATGACATGATCTTGAATGTTGTAATAATGACTTATAAATCTACTCTACAATGCTCTTGACAATAATCTTTGCTCTTGTGAAAGTTTCCTTAATGCTAGATAATGTTGCTTAGATTTGAATTGATAAAAAGACCTTGTATTTATAGGTTTACCTTAATTACTCGACAATTAAACACCACAAGCTGACCTTTGCAATTTGAATTTAGATCATTAAAATTCCACCAAAAACATATTAAAAAATGGGATCCAAGATTTAAGGAGGATAGAATGGGTCCTAGGCCCTAAACCTAGGACACATATTTTCCAAGATGTGTAATTAAGTATATGCATTGATTAAATGTGGGTTTCCCTTTCGGAAAACGAAATTAATTAGGCTTGGGAATGCATAATTGGACCAATTAAAAACTTAATTAAGTCCAATTAATTAAGGGGATGCAAACATAGTGTGAACATGTAAAGGAGTACATTTTTCTACACGACACCTACGAAAAATCTCAAAACTACAAGGGTACCAAACAATGTATCACATGACTACACAAGTTAACAACTGGATTTCTATTCAACTATAATAAACATGTATACACAAAAATTAAACATAAAAGAACAAGCTAAACTAACCTAACTTTTTCAATTCATACTCAAATGCAACACTCAAGATTAGACCATACAAAGACTCAGAGACATAAGCAAAGAACACAATATACCTTAACTCAACCCTCTTTGATGTACCATACCATTGTGGATGTGTCCAAGGATTTAAGGTTGGATATGATAGTATGTAAGGTGCTCACAAGGGAAACATAACATCAACATTCAAGATTGTGTCACAAATGACTTGTGGTGACATGTATTTATAGATTTTTGGGGATGTGAATGGAGGGCTAGGATGTATTGGGAAGATCAAGGGCTCACATACCTTGAGAAGCTTGGAGGCATGAGAAGCTTCCAAGTGGCAAGTAGTGAGTGGAAGTCAAAGGGGTTTCCTCAATTCAAGGAAGATCAAGGATGATGAATGTACTTTGGAGAGAGTGGACAACTAAGATACAAAATTTCCAATCTACTTGTCTGTTAGTGATAAATATGTCTAATTTGAATAAAATGCATATGCCATAAATAATTGTTAAATATTGTCTTATTAGAAAATATTATTCAATCTTAAAAAAAATGTCACTTTAAAAAACAATTTTTCTCAACACAACAAAATATTTCAATTGACATTTATCCATATTTATTATTGCTGACTCATAATGTAATAATTAATTCTATATATTCTAGACAAATGAATCAAAATGAATCCTAAACCCCAAAAAAATAAAAAAATCACCACTATAATAATAAATAAAAAAATACTCATAAAATTGATTCTCCCCCATAAATCATCGCCTCTTTTGATACAGCGGGAGAAAAATATTAGTTGTATGGATGCCATCACATTCGATTCCAGTCAGCAAACGCAGTCAGTGAATTGCCCCATGTTCAATGTCTCCGTCGACATTGTCGTATACCTTGAAATGTTGCTGCTAATCATCTTGTGCTCTGTTTTATTCGATTCAATCCATATTAACCAGAAAGCGGTTTTCACCAACTGTAGCTATGTAATGCTCTGGAAGTTAATTACTTGCAATGCCCGCCCATACAATCAATTTCGGGACGATTTTACCAAGTTGGACGCAAATTGTAGAAGCAAATTCACCCGTAAAAGACATAAAATAGAAGAAGACAGAGGAAAATCGTAATTATCATCATGACCAACTTCGCGAGTTCCATTCTTATTATATTTATACTTCTTCCGTAGATGAAAAAAAAGGACCAGAACAGGTTTGGGGATGGCGTTGAGAGAAGTCGTGGCATGTTTGATTCCTTTGTTAGCGTTAATGGTGTTAAATGCAAATGCTGGTCTACCACAGTACAATACTACAAGTGGAGTAGTTGCAGGAAAATTGAATGTTCATCTGGTTCCCCACACTCACGATGATGTTGGATGGCTGAAGACTGTCGATCAATATTATATCGGCTCCAACAATTCTATACAAGTTAGTTACATCCCATCCCATGCTTCTAGATTTTAAGTAACAATTTTTTTTTTTTTAATTGAAAGCTGGCCATTTATACTTAAATGGAACATATCAATAAAGGCATCAGATGCTGATGGTGATATCAGGCTTGCAACTAAGAAACAATAGCTAATTTTTATTTATTGAAAGTTTTTCGTCTGCTGGGATTTCTTAATTATATGCATTTTATTTAGAAATTTTAGTTTACTTCGTTGAGATTGCTTAGTTAATTCAGTCGAGTATACTGATGTCAATTTTGGATATTCTAAGAAGAGTTTTTTCTTCCTTTGTATATTAACAGTTTTTATTTGATCTGCTGAATTCTCCTTTGTGGGTAAGCTTTGCTTCCAAACTAACCGAGATTTGCATCTGAAATTTTAGTTCAATTTGTAATTACTGTTCATTTATTTTCATCACTATATTAATGTTAATTTGTAATTGTTTCCATTTTAAAAAGAAAATGTTTTTCTCTATTGTACTAGATTTGTTTTTAATGATTCAATTAATCAATTCCACAAGTAAGGGGTATGTCCGGCCCTCCACCCAGCCTATTGGGTATTGTATAATTTTACTGTATTTCAGCACTTCACCATGTTTATACTCTGGGCTTGAATCTAGAAAGAAGAAAGACAGAAATAAATTATATTAATGTTCATGTGTGACCAAAAGTAGGTTAATGGGACTTGAGAGTATATCAGTGTAAAAGAGAAAGTTTTAAGAAGAGAAAACCTTCGAGAGGCTCAAAAAGAGGAAGGTACAAAAATAAAAATTCAATAATTGCAGACCACTGACACATGCAATTAAGAAACCAATACAATAGAGCATCATTTGGGAAGTGTATTTGCTTTAACTTCTTAAGTTTGCTCCATTAAACTCTATTCTAAGAGTTTTAATGCTATTAGTTTTAGACATTTTGTAATTAATTTTAAAAAATGTTTTACTTCATTTTGTTGGAATTTTCATTAAGTTCAGTCTAATTTCCTTTTCATTTTGGGTAAATATACAATTATATAAATAGAAAGAATTATTATATAATTAATGGCTTGTGAATCGGCAATAGCTAATATGGAGAGTAGAGAGTGTCACTTTTTTATAGCCATTAATGCAAAAATATAAGCTTATCCCTTATTCCCAACAAACTATTGCAAACTTTTAGAAGGTCTGATTGGCAAATGAGGAGGTGGGGTTTACTCTTTGTTTCACTTCTTTTCTTGTTGAGAGGATTCTTGTTACAACTCAGACGTCTTTCTCTTTCCATGAAATTACTGTCAGTGAATTTTGCTCAAGACGAGTTTGAGATTGCCATGTATCAGTGTACAATGGTGTTCCAGATCTTCAGGTATTTTAATTACATATTTTGTACAAGAAGAGAATAGGATTGTGTTGCGCACTTATTAGATTTTGAAAGTCCTAGTGGAGAAAGCTATTGTACCTCTTGTTGATTTTCCTTTCCTGGCTCATTTCATGTGGATTAACCCAACGATGCTCTTTGTGCTACCACTCTTCCACCATGTATCCTTTTTTGGAATGGAGAGACTGCAGTAGTTGAAAACTGAAGTATTTTGTTGCGTTTGCTCTACCTGCAGACAAGCAACAACCAAACGATCATTCAAAATAGTTCCTACATCGAAGTACTATGTTCTCATAATCCACCTTTTGGGTATGTTGTATCCCTATGAAACTTTTGTACCAGAATTCTTTTGTCATGGTTTAACAAGTTTTCTTGTTAGCTTGTCATGAGAAGTTATTAAATATCATTGTTGTTCCTTCATTGCTTTTGCGTGTTGTCAGCAAGTCCTTCATCCTCGGAAGTTATTGTTTGTTTTGTTAAGTCAATCGACAAGAGTGAAGTTGAGATGTCAAGATTCGAATTGAATAAGCTGTTGAAGAAGTAACTCTTGTGGTGCGTTTTCCTAGACTAGAAATTAACAAAGTTAAGAAAAGTGATCAATCACAATAACACATACTTTTGGGTGTCTTGCCGTACTTAAGTGACCTTAGGCACACACCATGTGCATTTGCCAAAATTGGCGAAAATTTGAGTAAGGCATTGAAACATGGTAAAGTGTCCAAAAATGTGTGCAAAAGTGAATGTAAAAAGATCTCCAAGCACACACTTTTGCCTGAAAAACCGCATCCAAAAGTGAACTTTGCATGAAATTGACTAAGTAATAGAGGGTCCCAAAGCATGTACTTTTCATTTCATGAGCAAAAAGTGAGTGGTTAAGTGATCTGAAGGGTGTACTTTATTTTATTGCTAGATTGAGGCCCCAAGGTTCACATTTCTCGTCCCATTGCCATGTTATTATTATAAAAGTGTGTGGGTCAACTGGTTATGCCCACCTAGGCATGTGCCTACACTTCTCTAGCACTTCATTTTCAGTTGAAGTGTCCAAGTGTAGGCAGGAGGGTGTGAGGTGTTGGAAGGTAAGGAGATTTCAGATTTTCCAAAGATCTGCAGGGGTGGCAACAGTAGCTTTCAGTGGTTTTTAAGGTTCATTGTCTAATCTAAGTCATACGGAATTCCTTTGCGGTACTTTTCAGTGAGTGTTAATCACCACAAAAGCATTATGATTCATCTTGCTTGTCTAGGGTTTTCAGATTCAAGTCATGGCAAGTCTTCAATTTCAAGTGTCTTTGAAGGATTTGCTATGATCACAAGCTTTGTGAGGAGATTTTAGACTAGCTATGTTTAGCTAGTTCTATTTTGAGAATAGAATCAAGCAAAGGATATATTTTTGGGACAGATTTTGGAGCTCCTATTTTTAGTAAGCTTTCATCTAAACTTTATTTATATTTTTTTGCTTTAATGTAATTTTTTTTTAGTCTTTCAGTTATTTTTAATGGATTAGCTTAAAGACTTGATTTTTGGATTATTGTATGATTATCCTAAATCTCAAAAATACCATTTGGCATTTTGTAAACTTATAAATACGTGATTTGTGTACAACATTTTAATAATGATAGTTGATGTTTTGTTTATGCTGCAAAAATTATTGTTCAAGTGTCTAGTCTGAGTTTCATGTGTTTAATTCATGCATTGCTTTTTCATGCTTGCACGCATTGGTTTTAATGCATGTGTTGCTTTTTCCAACAATGATTTTGTGATTTCCTCCATATCCACAACTAAGTTTAACAACTCTTAGCACACCTTATAAGTTGTCATAGTTGCATTTAGCAATTTTCATGGCACTAAGAGGGTCTTATAATTGCCAAAATTCAAACGACTAGTGACACATAGTGCCACTCAAAGAAATCCAATTCCCTCGGACCTCTTGAAGAGATGCAAATTGATAAATAATTATATTATTTTTCCTATGCCTCACCAAATTCATCCAAATAAATAAATTATGATCCCCTTACCAAGAGATTTGAGAACATGGTTTTGAACACCTTATGTACAAAAAATCCCCTCTTATTATAAAGTATTTCCTTGGCACTTACCCCTTACCCACTGTTACACCCCGATTGTATAGGTACTATTTGCATAGGGTAAATTGATTGTAATGAGAATCCTGAAAATGAATAAAACATGTTGTTCCTTGTTTTCAATATGTGTGTTCTTCCATTTAATGATTGTATCATTTAATGTTATTTCTATTTGATGTTATCCTTGATGAATGTTGCATGCAAAGTTATTGAGTAATGTTTATTCTAAATTTTGAGATGTTTCATGTATACTGCTTATGTTGTGAACATATGACTCTTGTTAGCGTGTCATTGGATGCAAGTATGTGAACCATTCCTCCAGGCGGAGGGGAAGTATCACTCAAGAGAGGAGCTTGGTCGGGTAATCGGTAAAGTAAACCATTTGAGCATACACACACGTCACTTAGATTGAGTAAGTTGAGTCAGTTTGTGTGAGTTATAGGTAAGTCATCCATAAGCTTGTATGGTTGCATTAGGAGTCTTGTCTACTTCTGAATGCATGTATAAGTGATGTTTATCTATGTATTTGTTTATGTTATTATGATTATTATGATGGTAATGTTATTGAATGTAAGTGGATAGGAAGTGGGCATATATACATGTATATAGTATATGCACATATCCATATGTATATACATATCAATACAAACGTATGCTGGCAAATGGATATGCTCATACAAATGCATCAATATGGTATACGTACATATACGTGCACATAGAGGAATATATATGAATGTATATACATGTATATATACACACAACCTAAGTTATGTGGATAATAATATTATATTTTTATCGCCTGATGACTTTCCATAGATATGTATATATATATATACATATCGGATATGCTGACTGGCTAACGATATGTTCATTATGGGATATATATATATATATATACATATGATACAGAGGTATTTAATAATATATGTATATATATTATTAAAACAATAATTTGATATATATATATATATAAATAATATAATATATATATATAATTATTTAATTTTAAATCTCAATTGTGAAAATTGAATTATTTTCTAAATTGATCTTCATTAAGGAAATTGACTTGTTTCCTAACAATGATTATTTATCATTAACTTAACATTTGAATCGGGCTATTCATATTTTATTTGATTTAAATGGAATTACTAAACATTTGAATCGAACCTTTCTATTAAATGAAATATTTTGGACTCAACTATTGAAATCGAATTAATAATCTTCCAAACTTTTGAGCACTGGAAATGACGGAAGGAGTTGTGCAGGAAGGATTTCCGCATTAAGAAGTGTGCTCAAATTGTCTTTGATTCATTCAATCTTCTAGCTGCTAATTCTGTCAATGTGTCTTCAAAACAAGGAGGACTTTTTCACTAATTTATCAAATCTGCCATTGCTGGATGAATCGACTGTAGGTGTCGATGCTAAGAAATTAACCATGTGTCTTTTGATAAAGTATTTACTTGTTTTCAGTTTTGGAGATCGACTCATCTCCATGAGACTAGTTATGTTATTGGAAATCTGCCACATATTGATGGAATAATTCAACTTGCTGTTCTGGCAGTTCAAATTCCCTTTTATTTGGAAATTGTTGAGGCTGGAGGCTGTATAAATAGCCACCCCATCCTCATTTGTAAACACCATACTTGTTGAGGCTGGGGGCTGTATAAATAGCCACCCCATCCTCATTTGTAAACACCACACTTGTTGAGGCTGGGGGCTGTATAAATAACCACCCCATCCTCATTTGCAAACACCACACTCTTTGCCACATTCTTCATTTTTTATCTCTTCCACTTGCTTTGCTTCCTACGTATTGTTTTTGAGAGCATACATTTCATTTTTTGTGATCATTCATTATCAACTTCTGAGATCAGAAATTTGTATGTTTTCTGGGAGCAATCATTTTTCTATTTCTGGGAAAAATGCACCAAATTCTGAGAGCAGATTTATCATATTTCTGAGAGCAGAATCATTATATTTTTTGAGAGCATTCATTATACTCCTGAGAGTCATTTCTGTACAAACTAAAAGAGCAACCATCATCACAATTTCTGAGTTATAATTGAGAAGCTGAAATCAATTATCAGCTGTATTTCAATTGTTGAGTGTTCATTTTCTGAGACAGAAACAAAGCTCTAGTTGAAGGATTGCCGGTAGTTTGGAAGTGCTACAAGCATAGACCAATCCATCATCGTTGGAGAAAAGCTTAAATCAGGCATGGGATATTCTTCTACTATTGTTTCCAATAGTAATTCTTAATATATTTCTGGAAATGCATTTACTGATTGTGCATAGTTAGGTGTTTGCATTGTGATCTGTATTTCTATTGTGAATTGAAAGTGATTTAATTCTATGATCTGCATATAGTTGCACCAAGGAAGTAAGTTGTTTAAAAGGTGAATATGCATACTTGTTGTGTTTTGCATCAATTGTATGATATCCATATAAGGAGAATATGGTTGTAATTAGTTACTAAATACTGGGAAGGAAATGAAGGCATTGAGTCAAGTAATGATCCACAACTTAAGTTATTAGGTTAACTTAGATAGCTTGAGATACTCCTAGGATGAAGATGTCCAATATAGGAGGGGAAATTGTGATTACTTGTTATGCTGTTTCATTTCTAGTAGTTTAGTTTATTGTAGGATGTTGGGGGTACGTAATATCCATCGAAGGACAAACCTATGCGTAGTGTAAGATATCCTTAAGTCAAATCAGCCCTGAGTAGTGTTTATGACAGATGACCTTCATTCGAAGTATTGAATGAGAATACTTTGGCCAAAGTAGTGCAAGGTACATCATCCACTTAGACTGTGTGATGCATGAGACTACATTGTCAGTTCATTGTGATCCTTTATACTAGTTCGAGATTGTGAAATAGAAAGGTTCTAGTTGTGTAGGACACAACACTATGCTCAGTTGGGTTGTCGTTATCGGATACTCTACCAATCTCTTTGTTTGAAGGGAGGGCCATCTATTGGATAATAGATGTGCAGGGGACCGCATTAAAAGTCCGTGGTTGGCGGAAAAGTGCCCGAGTGATGCTTCTCCTCCACAATAGGCGGCAGATTACACCAAGATTTGAAAGGAAAGGAACTTGGGCCGTCTTACTACTATTTGTTCAAAAGCTCTTCGAGCTATGTATGTATCTTTGTGCTTTCTTACTCTGATGTTTTCTTGAAAGGGAAAGGAATAAAATGTTGAAATATGTTGTATCATGTTTATAAATGAAAAGAATTTTTTTATTGCAATGGCATTTTCTCATTATCTTTATTTGTTGATGTAAAATTAACATCTTTTTACCTTACGAATGGACTAGGTCGTTACAGAAAGTTAAAGAAAATTCACTCCACCCCTGAAGAGATGAAATGTTTTAGATACTAACGGTTGTATGGCAGCAGGAAGTACCTTCCATCGATGTTGCTTTTTCCTGAAAGGCTTTACTTCTCTTTTGATGGGAATTTAGAATACTTTACTTCTCTTCTGATAGGAAAGCTGATACCCCGAAGGGGTTAGTTCTGTTGTCGTCCATTCTCAGGATGTTGATTTCTTCAAAACAGTCGATCAAGTTCCAAACTTGATTTCTATAATGCTGCAGGTGATCTTTTCTGACCGGAAAATATCCTTTGACCAGCTCATTGATCAGCTCCATATCACCTTTAACACATAGGAGTTTGATTCCCACATCTTCGGCATTTTTGAGGCTTGACAAAAGCACCTCATTTTCAGCTTCAGTGAATTCCAATCGCACAAATGGGTGCAACTAGCCTTTAGGGGAGATGATCAATTCCCCTGCTTTTGAACTTGTATAGAACTATATTGTCCATGACCTTGTATCTTCTGTCAGTCTCTTTTCAGAACAAGCCATGTTCTGGTCTTCAGTTTTGTTGGTGTTTGTCATGTCCCCAAAATCGCAAACCCTAACTTTGAAATCCGATTGAATAAATAAAATGAATAACTATAGAAATAGCGAAAATATAAATATAAATGTTGGCAATTTCATAAGGTAATATTATTATAATTGTCAAATATATAAAATATTATTATCAACAAAATAAATATTGTCAATCTAATATTAATCATTATACTCTAATAATATGATATATAAAATAATAAAATATAAAATATAAACCGAAATTATAAAAGAGATAGAGTCTACGAGACAAGGAAATAGCGACCATGAAGGTCGAGTAATTAAGCAAGTATGACGTTAAGAAATCAACGATTAAGGGAAAGACCAATATTGTAGATCGTTAGTAATGGCAAGTGGTTAAGTGGCGTGCCTTTATTCCAAGCAACACAATCATCCGGTGCGAAATATGAAAGTATAAATATTAAGGAGAAATGTTGGGGAGAGGAGGTAAGGAACATTGGTTTCTCAAAATGGCGAATCACTCCCTAGTCTGCTGCCAGACATTGAAGGCTTTATTAGCAGCCGTACAACCCCAACGATACTTTATTCGTCCGTCTGCCATCAGAAATTCACTAATCCTGTGTTGATATACGTTGACCCCCACCGGCAGCTTATACGTGTCTCTGTTAGGCGACTCATATCATATTAGCCTTATCGGAGTTCCAGAAACCACATGGAATATATATATTAAGGAGCTCGAACACACTTCAAGAAGTAGATGATTTAGTGGAGGAAGCGGCTACCAAAGGCTAGGCAGACGTCACCTAAAGACATGCAGATTAGTTTGCATATAAAGAGACCCAAGCAAGAAGGCAGCGATGGGAATAGTTAGGGATCTTAATATATAGTTTCAAAATTACAATTCCTTTTAGGAAGGAATCAACAAATGGGAATAAAGGTAGATATATACTGAAGTCACTGTCAGCAAGCTGACAGACAGAGGTATGCTGTCTTGAGGTAAGTTTAGTTTGATTATTAAGCTATAAATAAATAAATATATATGTATATATATCTATATTATATATATACATATAATTAATAGTGATTATAGCATGTACATGGAATAAATATATATAAATAATTGGTAATGATTATAGTATGTATATATGTAGATAGATATTCGCTTTATATATGCGATTATGCAATAATGATGCTTGCAGCAATTGTTGAGCCTTATAAAATTATGATGCTTAATATAATTGTGGATAATAGATTCTTATCTGTTGAGTTACACTAATGATATCTTATGAGTGTGAAGAAACAAGAGCAATTGAATCTTAGGAAGATACACCATCGTGCAAAGGAAAGAAGATGGATTGGGCTCAAGGAAATAAGTCTGGAAAAAGTCCAGCTAGTACGATGATCAGAGGTAAGTACCCTCAACCAACTGATATAACATTGGGGTTTATATCATCGAATTCCAGTTCCTCTGACAGCAGGTTACAATGTAGTACCTAGCTCATAGCTTATTAGAATCAGTATCAGTGAATGTTCAAATCTGTGATGATTTGTGAATTCAATAGGACAAGTGAATGCTATTATGTCTTTACTACTACGAGAATAGACTTTGGGCCAAAATTCCCCTTTGCTAACACTCGATGAGGATAGGGAGTGTGTGGAAGGGAAAGGCGGGTAAATCCATCCAATGTCGGACGGAGCCCAAGACGGGTAACCAATCCTTGAGGGTGTCCAACTCGAGGTGGTGCACGCGCCCTTGGCATAGTAAATCTACCATCCCACGAGGTTAGGGAGAGAAATGAGGCAAAGATCTATTCCGATCAAGAGTAACAAGTCATATTAGATTAGGTTAGTTATGCACTAGTTGATAATAATGCTTTTCATTTGTCTTATTCTTGAAATGTGCAATCTGAAATGATCTAATTTAATCGTGAACAAGTAATTTTGTGTGTGCATTTTTATGTCTCTAATAAGGGGACATTACAGCGTTACAATTTGCACCTCTGGAGTATTGGAAACGGACAGCTATGCACAATATTAACTGCTCTTCAAATTAGGAGGGGAAGCTCCCTCTTTTGCTGATATGCGTAAAAAAGTAAAGTATTCTAAATTCCTATCTTTTTAACTCAGCTGGTGGAGGCACAAGGTTATAAAACCAAGAACATTGCAGCTAAGGTTTTCTTTGGTTTCCACAGGTCTTAACTACAATTGGGATAATGCCAAAACTATCCTATCTCCTCGAGAAAATAAGAGCAAGAGGAATTAGGAGCAAGTGGGAATGGTTGACGATAAACTCTATCTCAGGATTCCCAAGGAGGTGGAACACCTATCCAAGGTGTAGGGTGAAATGAAGGTTATTGGAAACAACATCAAATGGCAAGCTAGTTCTCAAGATTCCCAAGGAGGTGGAATACCTATCTAAGGTGTAGGCTGAAAGTAGATTACTGGAAACAAACACTAAATGACAGACTTTATTTCTAAATTCCCAAGGAGGTGGAACACCTATCTGAGGTGTAGATATGAAAGAAAGACTATTAAAAACAACATCAAACGATAATCTCTATTTCTAAATTCCCAAGGAGGTGGAACACCTATTTGAGGTGTAGATATGAAACAAGATTATTTAAACAAATAAATTTGGGACAGCAAATTGCATTATGAGACACACATACAATGAACGATCAAACCAGCTTTATAGTAAACAAAGTGAACCTATACAAAATAGCAATATTGCACGGCAAGGTGGGTGCAACAATTTGTTATCACAACAAAAGTTGAAATACAATGAGCAAGGTGCTCTTATTTATAGAACCTCAAAGGAGTAGGGAACCCTAAAATCTCCTTGAGTTAATATGAGTCTTGCAAACATGCAAGAGTTTATTCTTAAGTCTAAATGTATGCAACCTAACAGTTAATTGGAAAAACTACCTTAGTTAACTGATTTTAAACTACACTGATTAGACCTTGCAACACACAAGTCCTTATTTAATATGAGAGTCAACTGATAACTAACATCATTTAACTAAAACCTAACTGAAAGCTCCACATAGGTGACTCCAAAATAGACGTCCACAAAAATGTGGGACAGCGAGTGAACTTGGAAAGAGGCATCAAGTTAACTGTTGTGTCTAATGTCTATTTTGAAGAGGTGGGATGCCCTGTCTATTGGCTGTGATCTTGAGCAATTAACTCCTCCAAGAAGTTGTTGACTGCCTCATCATTTGGAGGTCGTCACATGTCTCAACTATCAATTTACTACCTGTTAGCAAATTGAGCAATCTTGAAAATATTTGCACATCAATTGGCAGTTCACTGATTGGTAACTTTGGCAGCTTTGTAATTGGAGTGATGATCTCCGTTCCTTCTGCAGCTTGATGCCTTTGACGCTTTTCTTGATTCTTCTCAGTGAAAGGGTGTTGCATGATGAAACTGCGAAGTTTTACTGCAATCACTCTAGTTGTGAGAAATGCATATGAACTCGCTGCACACATAGAGTTCCAACGGTATTCAACCCTCTAAACTGGCCTCAAAAGGCTATCAACTATACGAGGTATGAAACCATATGAAATTTGTGGGTTTGGAGCATCTACGCTTATCAATCAACCCCCGGATGTGCTCGATGTTTTAAAGTGTGGTTTGGTCTATGCTTTCCAAAGCGTTCAAGTCAACCTTTGGATCCACTTGATGCAAGTCGATGTCAGCTGTTCTGATGAAATCGTGAATCAAGACTGATTTGGTCTTGAATTCAGTCTCAGTGGATTGCATACTAAAAAACTAGCCTGTTAACTATAAATACGGCTATGTTCTGACAACTTTTTCGATGAGGCTAAAAATGGCCTCTGGCGAGGCTAAAAATACCCTGTCGAGGGGCAACTTTTATGAAAAATTCTAAGACGTGGGTTTTGTAGAGAATATATTTCTAAGTAAACCCACAACGTCAAAAGTTCAAAAAAATGCCTTTTGCCTTGGCGTGCAAGGACTTTTTGAAACAAAAGTAGTAGGGGCAACGGGGGCTTTGAGGGCAATTTTTTCCATAAAAATATAACATATGGGTTTTGTTTCCGCTTGAGAGCTGATCAAACTCAGTTTCTCCGTTTTCTCAAAAATTGACTTTTTCACTAGCATGCAAAGAATTCTTCGGAAAAAAAGCATAGTACTTCAAAAAGAGAAGCAATGGGGCAATTTTCACAAAAAATTCTGGCACATGGGTTTTGTAGGTGCCAATGTGCTGATCAAACCCAAATTCTTCATTTTTCAAAAAGTTGACTTTTTCACTGACATGCAAAAGAATCTTCGAAAAAAACCATAGTACAAAAAGTGAGGAATATTGTGGCAATTTTCTCAAAAAAATTTGAAACATGGGTTTTGTTGCCAACGCTGTGCTGAATGAACCCAAATGACCAGAATTGTGAAAAATTGTCATTTATTTGAACATGCGAGAGAAAACCTAAGACAAGGATAGAAGAATTTTGAGAGAGAGAAAATAGAAATTATATTCTGCCTCTGAAAAATGACACCTATTCCTTGAATGAAGTTTGATGAAGTCTGAAATGCACGTGCTGAAAAGATAGAATCTGGAAAATTATCCCTCTAAGCAATCTGAACCTGGAATTGCGAAGAAAACTAAAAAATATCACCTGTAGCACCTTCAAATCTTGCTTGCATGAGAAAATATGTGTTTTCCTTCAACTGTAATGAAGAAAATAGGTGCCCAAATGCTTTAATAATAAATTTCATGAATTAAGGCGTCACCCAGCATGCAAAACATGTTAATTTTACATCGAGTAAAGATAACGAGAAAATGGCATTGCAATAAAAATTTTCTTTTCATTTATAAACATGATACAACATATTTCAACATTTTATTCCTTTTCCTTTCAAGAAAGCATCAGAGTAAGAAAGCACAAAGATACATACATAGCTCAAAGAGCTTTTGAACAAATAGTAGTAAGATAGTCTAGGTTCCTTTCCTTTCAAATCTTGGTGTAATCTGTCACCTGCTATGGAGGAGAAGCATCACTCGGGCACTTTTCCGCCAACCACGGACTCTTAATACGGTCCCCCACACATCTATCATTTGATAGATGGCCCTCCCTTCGAATGAAGAGATTGGTAAAGTATCCGGTAACGACAACCCAACTGAGCATAATGTTGTGTCCTGTTGATGTGTTTTTCGTGACCGCACCAACGCAGAATAAAGTCGCCAACGGCTACCCTATCCTCTCTTGATCAAAATATTCCGCACGCTAAGATTGCAAGAAAGTTTGTGCGTTCAACTCCAAGGTTCCTCTAGACCGAATAGTCTCAGTTGGCTTGATGTGATTTGCTGGTATTTCAAGGGGACTTACGGAATTGTTCGGCAGCGGAGAAAGGAATTCAAATGCTCGAAGGATTTGTCTATGAAGTGCGGGTTTCCTATTCTATCCAGAAAGTACTGAATTAAAAGGGGTAGCAGGGTTTAGAGAGTCTAAATCTATTCTAAGTGTGGGATATGGAGCTCAACTTCAGCAAACTTCAACCAAACTTCGCTTTGCCTCACCTCGGACAGCTTCCACGGAGTTCGTGCAATCTTCAGGGGAGATGACTAAAGATGTTCAAACCACCATTTGACATGAAGATACCATCACAACGACGCATACCACCATTCAAACTGTGATTGAAGTTAGGCCCAAACGTTTCCAGTTGACCATCGCGAGGGCGAAGCTTTGAAGAAGACCACATACTTGCATGGAATGAAAATTATACTACTTTGAACTACTACCATTTGAATCAAGGACGAAGAGCTAGCGAAATTCACCATCAATGAAAAACTCTTTTATTGAGAGAGTGTTCACAACAATTTCTTACAAAGTTTTCAAAGGGAAAACTTTCCCTCTTCTTCAAACTACACTATCAATCTATACTAAGCTACTTCTAAGTTGTCCCTCTACTCTCTACTGTCTAACTTCTACCTTTATGTCTAATGAGATACAAATGAGGGGGACTCCCCCTTTTATAGTTGGCCAAGTCCAACGGACGGCTCAGATTACAATCGACTGGATGGCCCAGATTGTGCCACCTCAGCCCTAAACAAGATTCGCCCTAAAAACCGCCACCAAGAGGAGTGGGGTAATAAATGAGCCATAATGTCCACCATCTTCTAGAAGATTCCAGCCTTGAAATGCGTTCACACTACTCTGTTGTTCGCGTTCAGCCAATTCCGTTGATCGCTTGGAGGAGGGTAAAAGAGTCTCTAAGATTGCCTCAGATAAAATTTGATAGAATCTGGAGTTCAACTGCTCTTGATCTTCTTCTTGACATTGTTCTTCAACCTTGCTCGAACTTCCACTCTTTTTCCATCTTGAGTTTTGAAAACGCCCCTTCTCTGTCACTAAGTCTCAACACTTAGCCATTTTCTTGCAACCTTTTCTTCCTTCGTGATTCATCATCTTGGACTATTTGCTTCATCACTTTAAGTCATCATCATTTGGTCTCGACGTTCCTCCTGCAAAACAAGCAAGGAGAGGAGCATTAGAACACTTCATAATATAAACTTAACTTACTTACCTGATTTTCACGCTTTGATCTTCAAGGGCTCATCGTTTTCTCCAGCCAACTTCATCCTCAAATTTTTATGCCTTAGCCAAATTTCAACCTCCTCAAGGGCGTACAAAGAGATGTACTTTAAGATCATCATTTGAAGGTAATAACTTCAACTGCATCTTCTCCAAGAAATTTATCCCACCAGCTGAAGCGTCGACAATTTTGATTTCATTCATCAGGAAGATTAGCCTCACGAAGAATTTGGGAAAATTCACCTAGGCAGTTCCTTTCAAATTCATCATCTGGAGGATTTCACCTTGAAAACACATTTTCTTCATATTTGCCTTAGAAAATTTTAAAATTTCCCTTAAAAAATTCATCAATCCTGTGCCCACCCAAAATCTTTATCACAGAATCCTCGACAAGCGGTGGAAGACCTTAAAATCCATTCCTCATCGATAATCTTCAATACCCAGAAGAAAATTTCCTTCAGAACGTGTCAAACTCATGGGTGCACGACGAACGGGTTCATTTAATTTTCTTGAATTTTGAACCTTGGAAAAATAATTTTCTTAACAAATTTGATTCCGTTCTTCATATATGTGAACATTTCTTGTTGTTCTGACTTGAAATTTTTTTTTTAATCAATCCATCCTGCAATGCTAGCATCCTGACTTCATCACTGGCAACTCATCTGTGCTTTAAGAAAAATTTCACCACCTTGGGTCTAGGCGTATTTTCTAAGGAAGAAAATATTTGCCTTAGAAAAATTTTGGATCACCTTGAAAATTTTGCCTTAGGAAATTTTACTCAACTCTGTTCTCCTTGCCTGTTTTGTTTCATCCACACTCATTTTCCAGTGGTGGAAACTTGACTTGGAAAATTTTCATGAAGGTGCCTAGCACATTTTACTTCACTTCCATCACCTTGGGCGTATTTATTTATCATGAAGGATATATTTTGAATCCACGCCTAACATCTTTATTCACCACTTAGCAATATTTTCTCTCATCAACTTTATTCCACCACCCTTCCACTTCACTTTAGGCGCATAGCATACTTGATGAAGGATAAAATTACGCCTAGCATACTTCACTTCACACGCCTTGTATTTTATTCACCCTTGAGAGACATCTAAATTCCCACGCCTTAGCAATATTTATCAACGCCTTAGGCAACATTCTCTATTATTTCCTAGCATGCTCATTCTTTATTTACCACTTTTCACTCCACATTCACCCCTTTACATGGCGCATATCACATAGGCAAGAGGATGAGCGCATTTTGCTTGTGTAGAAGGAGGAATCTTTTCAACGCCTTGACTTGTGACTCTTAAGCTTCTCCATTTTTGTCTCCACATGCCCTCTTTTGGGCGCATTTGATGCCTCTAGGAGGATGAATTTCATACTTAGAAAATTTCATGCATGTTATGCTTGAGGGTGGGCGCATTTTACTATGTGAGGAGGATAAACTTTGTTGACTCTTTGACTTTTTCCAGCTCATTCTTGCATGGGCGCATTTTGATGGGTGAGGAGGATATCCTCAACACTTAGAATTTTTTTTATTTCCCTATTTTCCTTTGGGCGCATTTGAAGTGTGGAGAAGGATGAGCATCTTTGACCCTTTTGACCTTCTCTTGTTGAACCTCTTAGCATGGGCGCATTTTACTAGTGGAGGAGGATGAAAATTTACACTTAGAAAATTTTGCATGTATCTTTCACCAACTTTTCCTTGGGCGCATTTTGGCATGAGAGGAGGACGAGTTTTATACTTAGAAACTATTCCAACATGAGAGCTTGAGCTGGGTGCATTTTGCCATGGGAGGAGAACGAGAACTCATGCCTTAGAATTTTTTATGCTTTCACCTTGAGTTGGGCGCATTTTTCCATAGCAGGAGGACGAGTTTTTATACTTAGAAATTTTTTATCATGTCTTCATCAACTTGGGCGCATTTCGCCATGGCTGCAGGATGAAGTTCCAGACTTAATCAATTTTTTCCTCGTTTTCGCCAACTTATCTGTGCCCTGCTATTTATAGTAAGCCCTCTGATTTTTGCATCTCTGAAGTTCAGAACGACTTGAAATTTTGAACACTGCATCCTCATGACCTTGTTGTCCTGTTGACACTGCTATTTTTAGTCAGCCTGCTATTTTTAGCCCATTTCTGAAAGTGATTTACTATAAATAGCAAACGCTTGCTTCTGATAGCTCCCCTGCTCCGATTAACTTGAAATTTGAATGAGGCGCTCCTCACCACGTGACCTGTCTGTTGACATCAACGCATGCACCTAACTTACTATTTTTAGCCTGTTTCCAAATTGACTTACTATAAATAGTAAGTACTCCATTTGACTTGAAATTTTACCAGCAGATAGCCCGAAGGATGCTGATCGCGGTGGTTTACACCGGTTTTCGAAAATTCTGACTTTTTACCCCTCTTTTCAGGCCCCAAAGTTGGAAACCCTAATTTTCGCTGCATGCGTATCAAATGATCTCTGTTTGTCTTTGTTTCTGCTGCATTGCGATCAGCTCGTGATTCTGAATTGCTGGGAAGCGGCTGCCAGGATGCACCTGCTAAAAATAGTAAGTTCCTTACTGAGTGGTTATCTCCGTTTGCATGTCACACCATCGCGAAGCTCTCGAAAAACCCATAAAGAATCATCCGACATGCAAAAGAAACCCTAGCATGCAAACCCTAAAAATAGCCTCGGAAGATTGAATTCTGAAAGTTGTCGTCTCACTTTGCATGTTATACCGTTGCGAAGGTCTCAAAAAACCCAGAAGGAATATGTAGACATGCGTTGAAAAATTCTTCGTTTAAGCCCTGAAATTTGTCCCGAAAGCTGGACTGCTAAAAATAAAAAGTTGCCTGTTTCAGCTCAAATTTTGCACGCGAGTAACTTGATGTGCTCTGAATGCGGTGTGACTGTCGGAATCTCAAAAATGCTGAAGGATTGCTCGCAATTTCACACTTACTAAAAATAGTAAGTACCTCAGAATCTGATGAAAATTTGCTGAGAGCCTGCTGGAAGCATACTGACAACAATGTTAAGCTCTATTTTCAATTTATTCATCTTGCTTGACCACAGATTAATAAGGAAGTTCAAAACCCTAATTTCAGACTTGGCCAAATCTTACGTTTAAGCTCAATGACGGGAACGTCTCGGAAAGATAGACAGAACGAGAGAGAGACAACAGCAAAAACAAACCAACCTCAAACCAAAAGCAAAGCCAAAATTAGGGGGTCCCCATTTGCAATGGGGCGAGGTGTGAAAAAGGTCACAACATTAGCCCCAACCTGAATAAATGTTCTTGAACATTTGAAAGACAAAATCCATTCCACACTCAGAACCTTTGGATAATTCTTTCCAACGCATCAATTGACTAGGGGATATACTTAAAAGGGATGAAAAATCCTATATTGGATCAAGGAATCTCATCTTTTGATTACAGGTGTGTGCATATGCGTTCATTCCAGCTCAAAAGACCATTGAAGCTCCTAGAATCTGTCGCAGCAAGTTAAATAAATATCTTAACTTCAAAAGCATCCGGGACATTGCCTTGCTGCCAGTCAGGCGTCTATAGCCCCGACGAGGTTGTCGCTACAATTCTCACGAATATTGCTCCACTGCCGGCTGGGCGTCTAGCCCCGGTGGAGTTACTCGTATGTTCCCAAAACCAATATTTCATAATATTCCTTTCATTTTTCAATCTCATTTCTTTTTGTTTTTCAGATATTTCTTTAAGCATATTTTCTTTTCTTCTTTTGATTTTCCGTCAATTCCTCAATTGGTTGGCAGGAAATGAAGCCTCCAATGGGTTTGAGAATTGTAGTTGCGCTGAAGCAAGATGTAAAATTTTCACTTGCCATGACTTCTCCTAAGAAACCTCAGTGACTTAGAGCAATTAATCATGTGTAAAATATAGTAACCGTGAGACTTGGTGTCAAGACACAATAGATGATTCTCTTTCGAGTCAAGTACAGATCCTAACCAAATGATAAAACTCGAAAGAATAACCTCGGATCCTAAAGTACTTCCTGAATGATTATCCAAGAAATGGACTAACATTATGTCAACATTGTACTGGAGTGTGGCGAAAACAACACAACATCCCCCTTACAAATAGGATCCCTTTTTATTGAAAGAAAATTAAACTAAGCAACAACTAAACTAAGGAAAGTAAAGCAGACCAAGCTAAGCAAAAACAAAAAGGAAAACCTTACTCTAATATGACAACATTTCGAACGGACAAGACTCAAAGGACAAAAATATATACAACTGCTAACATGATTTCTCAGGATGTTCAGTAACAGCAAAGTAGTAGTAATAGTGCGAAGCTTTGCAAACTTATCTTTAAACTCAGAAAAATATTCTTTCACAATACAAATTTCAAACTCAAGCAAAACTTCAGGAAAGATTAGCAATTGAGGCAACTCATCCGGACCATGATCAATCCATAAACAAGTTTTCTTTCCTAAATCTCCATAATCAAAATGATATTCTTTGTAGCCAATAGTAGGGAAAGATACAACCTAGTGATCTTCATTTGCTGGTGCGCATTCTTTCTTGTCGTCCATCGCTTCATCAGGAGGTCGAAGTTGATGGTGAACCAAACCTCTTGCATCTAAAACGTGTAGATGATTCAAACTGGGAGGAGTGGGGCGGGAAATCAATTCAAAAGAGCATTTGGAAACTTGGATTACTTCATGCACTGGCTCCTTTTGAATCTTTAGCAATGGATCAAGCCCCAACCTGAATTTTTCTTCATTTTCTATATCTTCACCAAGAAGTGTTTCATTTGTTTCAATTTCATCAAGCAATTCTTCCATGACTGTGAATAATGGATCAAGTGTTGATGCAAAATGCATTTCATATTCTGCCTCCATCTTGGTAGCCCATTGATCTTCAAACACATCATCTTGCCTTAAGCTGCTTACCATTTCTTCCATCTTGTTCATGCATAACTGAACCTTTTCATCAAGGGGCGTCCCTTCTTGAAGTGTATTGGAATCACTTCCCTCTTCATATTCTCCTCCTTGAGTGAACGAGTATTGAAAATTTCTCACACCATCTGTACTTTGAGCTAAGTCCTCCGTTCCCGATCCTTGATGATCTTCAATAGTTCACAATCTTATACCTTCATTTACTTTTGCATGCTGACAGTTGTCTTGGGTGGTTTCTCCTCCTTGGATGTATTCTATTGCTTCTTTGATCTTTGCTCCAATAGTCTCTTGTTCTAGCATGATGTAGGAACAATCTTCATCTGCTTGCTCCCCAAGCTCGATCACATCATCCTGCTGTGACTCATTCTCCTTGTAGTTGGGTGATGTTGAAGTACATTCTTCATTTGGCGCTAAAAATGTTTGTGTGGCATATTGAATCCATCCTTTATCTTTGAAGAGTCCATATGGTAGCACTGGTAATCCGAGGTGACATTTGGCGAAGTTGATGGCTACCTCACATGTTGTGCAAGTGAACTCTGGATGGGGTGCGTTGTGAATCCGACACCAACGAGGGAGCAAAACACTTTTCAAGGGATCATTGCCAAGTCCCATCTGACTTTGGATCATAAGTATGAATCTTGCGAAGGCTTCATCCACAACTCCTGGAAGGCTATAATCATCAGGTTCTACGTCCAATATTCCTGGCTTGGGGACATCCCAAAAGAAATTTTTTCCTTGGAGAACAAGCTCTATCCTTAAGAGGAATGTTAGGCAACTGATTTCTTCATGCTGGGAGGTCTCATGAATTCGACATCTTCCTGGCAAAGCAAACTTAGACAAATCCCCGGGGTGCAACTGTGCATTCAATCTTTCTTGAATCTGAGCAATATTTGCGAGACTGTCTTGAGAGCAAGAAATGTGCCCATCCATTGAGAAATCTCTTTTTTGCTTTTCCATTTTTTGATTTTTTTGAATTTTTCAACTTTTCACTTTTTTTGAATTTTTTGATATAAGAGAGATCTAACATATCTCTGATTTGGAATTTCAAAGCTCATACTGGATCCTTCTAGCCTCTGGAACAATTCAATGCTCGCCCTCCTTCTAGCGCCAATTCTATTGATGTGTTTTTCGTGACCGCACCAACGCAGAATAAAGTCGCCAATGGCTACCCTATCCTCTCTTGATCAAAATATTCCGCACGCTAAGATTGCAAGAAAGTTTGTGCGTTCAACTCCAAGGTTCCTCTAGTACGAATAGTCTCAGTTGGCTTGATGTGATTTGCTGGTATTTCAAGGGGACTTATGGAATTGTTCGGCAGCGGAGAAAGGAATTCAAATGCTCGAAGGATTTGTCTATGAAGTGTGGGTTTCCTATTCTATCCAGAAAGTACTGAATTAAAAGGGGTAGCAGGGTTTAGAGAGTCTAAATCTATTCTAAGTGTGGGATATGGAGCTCAACTTCAGCAAACTTCAACCAAACTTCGCTTTGCCTCACCTCGGACAGCTTCCACGGAGTCGGTGCAATCTTCAGGGGAGATGACTAAAGATGTTCAAACCACCATTTGACATGAAGATACCATCACAACGGCGTGTTGGCGTAAAATCTAACACCTCCGAGTGCAGGTTTGTATGACTATACCATGCGTGAGTGCTCTTCAAATTAGGAGGAAGCTCCCTCGTTGTGCTGGAATGCATGAAAAGAGAAAGTAATCTAAGTCCTATCTTTTTGTTCTCAGCTGGAAGAGGCACAAGGTTAAGAAAACCAAGAACGTTGCAGCTAAGGATTTTCTGGTTTCGCAGATCATTAACTACAACTAAGCTATCTACTTTAAATCTATCCAATTTCCTCAAGAAAACAGAGCATGAGGAAATGGAGCAGGGTTTGACTATTAGACGATAAACGAGTTTAGATTCTCTACTTGAAGGCAAGGTGGCGCATCTATCAGCTCAATCTAGACAAGTTTATTGGGCACAAAACAGATTTGAGAATTTACCATGACAATCTTATGAAACCCTATGTGGCATAACACTTGATCATAATAGTAAAGACTCATAAAACAGATTTATCATCACAATCTCACGAAACCCTATGTGGCATAACACTTGATTGTAATGATAAAAGATTCACAAAACAGATTTATCTAAACTATGGGAAGAATTTACCACGCCAATCTTATGAAACCCTATGTGGCATAACACTTGATCAAGATAGTAAAGACTTCACAAAACAGATTTATCATCCCAATCGCATGAAACCCTATGTGGCATAACAATTGATCATAATGATAAAGATTCACAAAACAGAAAGAATTCACCATTACAATTGCATGAAACCCTATGTGGCATAACAATTAATCGTAATAGCGAAGACACATGAACAAATACCAAAAGAGCAATATTGAGGGCAAGGTAGGCGCAACATATATTTCTCTCTCAAGCAAAAGTTATTTACAAATGAGCAAAAGCTCTTATTTATATACATCAAGGTGTAGGGAACCCTAAAATCACCTTGAGTCAACTACAGTCTTGCAATGCATGCAAGATTTATTATTAAACCCTAATAAAGCAAACTATACAGTTAACTGGAACATACCATCAGTTAACCGATACATTTAACCTAAATGGACCATGTGCAAGCATGCACGTCCTTATTTAAAGCAAAGTTAACTGGACACTACCTTCAGTTAACTGGAAACCCTAACCCTAACTCCTGTGTTGATAATTCCAAGGACGAGATAAGCATGTGATAAGTCAGCAAGTAAACTCAAGACTGAAAGTCGAGTTAACTGCTGCTCATGACTCAACCCTCGAAATTAACTGCAGGTTCCAACTGGCAGATCACTCCATGTCAACTCGGTCTAACACTTCGACCAAGAACTCATTAATTACTCTGTCTTCCGTCACTCTGACGCTGTCCAAAAATAATAATCTGCTTCTTCAATTCTCTGTCGCCTTCTGTGACTGTATGCATACATTCTTTGACATCTTCAGTCTCCTTCTTGAAACTCGCTGAAATTTACTGAAAAATGTGATCAGAACCTCCATCAAGATATCATAAACATGCTTCTGAAACTTAGTTTGTACAACCTTGAGATCAGCGTAGGTACCATTTTCACGAAGATAATGACACAAGATCTGAGTGACTTTGGCGGCTCCGTAAATGAAGTGATCTCTGTTTCTTTTGCAACTTAACGCTTCATTGTCAGCTGCTCTGATGAAAACCTAAATTAAGACCGATTTGGTCTTGAATTCAGTCTAGTTGAACCACCTTCTGAAAAACTTGCCCGTTGACTGTGAACACGGCCATGTTCTGACAACTTTCTCCAGAAAGCTAAAATGGCTCCTAGTGAGGCTAAAAATACCTGTCAGAGGATAATTTTCACCAAAAATTCTGAGACATGGGTTTTGTCTAGAAAATGATTCCAAGACAACCCACAATGTCAAAATTGTGAAAAAATGCCGTTTAGCCTAACATGCAAAGACTTTTCAGTCGAGAACTGCAGGGGTTTTTAGAGCTTCTCGGGGCAATTTTTCTTGAGAAAATCTGGAACATGGGTTTTGTGCACAACGGAATTCTGAACAAACCCAAATGATGAGATTTTCAAAAAGATGTGATTTTATCCCACATGCAAAGAAATTCTCAGAAAAAAGCACAGAGCTTCAGAATGAAGGCTACGGGGTGATTTTCTCGAAAAAATCTAAGACGTGGGTTTTGCTGCTGATGCTGAAATATGCGAACCCAGATGGTTAGATTCTGAATATTTTTCCGTTTTCTTTGACATGCAAAGAAAGTACCTAAGATGAGAAATAGAAGAAATAAGACAGAAGATAGAAGGTTTTGCTTGTTCTGCTTCTGAAGCATTTGCCAATCTCTTTTCCGGAACTTGATGAAACCTACATGCAAAGTGAAAATAAAGTCTAGAATCTCCTTCCTCTGAACAATCTGAACTCGTTGCTATGAAGAACGCTGAATTCTGACACCTGTAGCACCTTTAGCTTGCTGCTCGCTCAAGAAGAATATAGGCTTCGAAGTTTGAAATGAAGAAATAATGGACGCCAAGGCTGAAATAAATAAGCTTTCATTATTGAAATTCGCATAAAGCACTAAAGCTTGAAAAATGGCGCTTGGCTTCTAATTGGACCTCATTTTAGTTAATTGAAACTAAAATATGCTAAATAAAGCACCATGCTTTAGGGTTTTCCCTTTTCAATCTTCAGTTAACAACTTCATGCGATTTCGACTTTAGTTGACATTCTTCATTGAATTCGCCATCCTTCACACTTGCTTTAAATTCACAATTTAGAACTAAAGCGTCCCTTTTGAGAACTCCAGTTGACAATCTTTGTTGAAAAGAATTCGCCAATTTCATGCTTTAAATCTAAAAATAGCAACCCTTTCAAGACTTCAGTTGACATTCTTTCTAAAATGCGTAGCTTCACTAATTTATGCTTCATCAATAAAATCTAAATATGGAGACCCTTTTGATAAGTTCAGTTAACACTCAAATGCGCCATACTTCACAAATTTATGCTTCACCATTCATGCCGTCCCTTCTAGAACTTCAGTTGACACTCAATGAAGCGCCATCTTCACTAAAAACTTCACAATTGCAACCAAATTCGCCATGCATGTAAAAACTGATCAAAAGATATCTTGAGACTACTGACCATAAAACTGACATCTAAAGGCTCAAAAATCCAAGCGCCTTTTTCAAAAGTTGCTCTTTTCCTCAGACTTACTCAAATTTTGACTTCTGCATTTCGTACGAAGGGAAAAATAAATCCTTCATAACTTCTATTTTACCAACTTTCAGGACTGGATCTCAGGTTCACTGCGGAGCTGACCTCATTCTGCATAACAGCTGCAAAGGCACATTTCCCCAGAAAACATCATTTGAGGGGTGAAAAACCAGGGCGCCTTTTTGAAAAACTGCTCTTTTCATTCCAGACTTAGCCATTTCTGGAAATGACTAGAATAACACAAAAACTCCGACTGCAAGCTGCTGAGTCATCCTCTGAACTGACGGAGACAGGCAACGGAAAGCTGAGCGTAACACGGACACACTGAATATCTAAAACCATCAAAAAGAAGGCATTAAAGACCTGAAAAGCTTAGGCGCCTTTCTCAAAATGTGCTCTTTTGCTTTTTCCTTTGATATTCTGACTAAGATTTGACCCTACGTTCGACCTTCGGTTCACTGACTTCAGCAACTCGGATTCACCCACTGACGGATGCGTCGCGAAGCTTGAACAAAAGTGAGACAAACATCTTGGATGGTATTCAGTCAAAAATCCTTCATCTGGCACCTCAAAAAGATGGGCGCCATTTCCAAAAGTTGCGCTTTTTACCAGTGTTAGTCAATTTTCACTTTCGCCTTGTTTTGCGTTGTATCCACCACAACTTACTCGAAACAAGTCCGTTTGACAGGCTTGATAGCTCACTGCGAAGCTGACGTGATACCGGACGAATGTCTGCTGGAGGTGACAAACCCTAAAAACAGGATCTGGGCCCTTAAAAGATAGGGCGCCCATTTGAGAATGTGCTCCCTTCTCCAGAGATAGATAATTTTGATAATTTCTGTTCAGATTTTCATTTTTCTCAAATCTCTTCAGTAACAGACCGACATGACACTGACACCAACTCCATATTTGAAAAACCCCAAAAACGACCTTCTGACATCACTTTAACAGGATTAAGACTCAATTAAGCAAAATGCCTTAGTGAAGCAAAAATTTTGGTTTTGGGTACAACACGACACATACCACCATTCAAACTGTGATTGAAGTTAGGCCCAAACGTTTCCAGTTGACCACGCAAGGCGAACTCACCATCAGCGAGCCCACTAGTGGTATGGATAGACGAAGCTTTGCTCAAATTGAAGACCACATTCCACAATTAACATCTACTTGCATGGAATGAAAATTATACTACTTTGAACTATTTTACGCTACCATTTGAATCGGAAGGACGAAGAAACCTTGCTAGCTACTCACAACAAAGACGAAATTCACCATCAATGAAAAACTCTTTTATTGAGAGAGTGTTCACAACAATTTCTTACAAAGTTTTCAAAGGGAAAACTTTCCCTCTTCTTCAAACTACACTATCAATCTATACTAAGCTACTTCTAAGTTGTCCCTCTACTCTCTACTGTCTAACTTCTACCTCTATGTCTAATGAGATACAAATGAGGGGGACTCCCCCTTTTATAGTTGGCCAAGTCCAACGGACGGCTCAGATTACAATCGACTGGATGGCCCAGATTGTGCCACCTCAGCCCTAAACAAGATTCGCCCTAAAAACCGCCACCAAGAGGAGTGGGGTAATAAATGAGCCATAATGTCCACCATCTTCTAGAAGATTCCAGCCTTGAAATGCGTTCACACTGCTCTGTTGTTCGCGTTCAGCCAATTCCGTTGATCGCTTGGAGGAGGGTAAAAGAGTCTCTAAGATTGCCTCCTCAAATAAAATTTGATAGAATCTGGAGTTCAACTGCTCTTGATCTTCTTCTTGACATTGTTCTTCAACCTTGCTCGAACTTCCACTCTTTTCTCCATCTTGAGTTTTGAAAACGCCCCTTCTCTGTCACTAAGTCTCAACACTTAGCCATTTTCTTGCAACCTTTTCTTCCTTCGTGATTCATCATCTTGGACTATTTGCTTCATCACTTTAAGTCATCATCATTTGGTCTCGACGTTCCTCCTGCAAAACAAGCAAGGAGAGGAGCATTAGAACACTTCATAATATAAACTTAACTTACTTACCTGATTTTCACGCTTTGATCTTCAAGGGCTCATCGTTTTCTCCAGCCAACTTCATCCTCAAATTTTTATGCCTTAGCCAAATTTCAACCTCCTCAAGGGCGTACAAAGAGATGTACTTTACAACTGCATCTTTATCCCAGGAAGCGTCGACAATTTTGATTTCATTCATCAGGAAGATTAGCCTCACGAAGAATTTGGGAAAATTCACCTAGGCAGTTCCTTTCAAATTCATCATCTGGAGGATTTCACCTTGAAAACACATTTTCTTCATATTTGCCTTAGAAAATTTTAAAATTTCCCTTAAAAAATTCATCAATCCTGTTCCCACCCAAAATCTTTATCACAGAATCCTCGACAAGCGGTGGAAGACCTTAAAATCCATTCCTCATCGATAATCTTCAATACCCAGAAGAAAATTTCCTTCGGAACGTGTCAAACTCATGGGTGCACGACGAACGGGTTCATTTAATTTTCTTGAATTTTGAACCTTGGAAAACTAATTTTCTTAACAAATTTGATTCCGTTCTTCATATATGTGAACATTTCTTGTTGTTCTGACTTGAAATTTTTTTTTTAATCAATCCATCCTGCAATGCTAGCATCCTGACTTCATCACTGGCAACTCATCTGTGCTTTAAGAAAAATTTCACCACCTTGGGTCTAGGCGTATTTTCTAAGGAAGAAAATATTTGCCTTAGAAAAATTTTGGATCACCTTGAAAATTTTGCCTTAGGAAATTTTACTCAACTCTGTTCTCCTTGCCTGTTTTGTTTCATCCACACTCATTTTCCAGTGGTGGAAACTTGACTTGGAAAATTTTCATGAAGGTGCCTAGCACATTTTACTTCACTTCCATCACCTTGGGCGTATTTATTTATCATGAAGGATATATTTTGAATCCACGCCTAACATCTTTATTCACCACTTAGCAATATTTTCTCTCATCAACTTTATTCCACCACCCTTCCACTTCACTTTAGGCGCATAGCATACTTGATGAAGGATAAAATTACGCCTAGCATACTTCACTTCACACGCCTTGTATTTTATTCACCCTTGAGAGACATCTAAATTCCCACGCCTTAGCAATATTTATCAACGCCTTAGGCAACATTCTCTATTATTTCCTAGCATGCTCATTCTTTATTTACCACTTTTCACTCCACATTCACCCCTTTACATGGCGCATATCACATAGGCAAGAGGATGAGCGCATTTTGCTTGTGTAGAAGGAGGAATCTTTTCAACGCCTTGACTTGTGACTCTTAAGCTTCTCCATTTTTGTCTCCACATGCCCTCTTTTGGGCGCATTTGATGCCTCTAGGAGGATGAATTTCATACTTAGAAAATTTCATGCATGTTATGCTTGAGGGTGGGCGCATTTTACTATGTGAGGAGGATAAACTTTGTTGACTCTTTGACTTTTTCCAGCTCATTCTTGCATGGGCGCATTTTGATGGGTGAGGAGGATATCCTCAACACTTAGAATTTTTTTTTATTTCCCTATTTTCCTTTGGGCGCATTTGAAGTGTGGAGAAGGATGAGCATCTTTGACCCTTTTGACCTTCTCTTGTTGAACCTCTTAGCATGGGCGCATTTTACTAGTGGAGGAGGATGAAAATTTACACTTAGAAAATTTTGCATGTATCTTTCACCAACTTTTCCTTGGGCGCATTTTGGCATGAGAGGAGGACGAGTTTTATACTTAGAAACTATTCCAACATGAGAGCTTGAGCTGGGTGCATTTTGCCATGGGAGGAGAACGAGAACTCATGCCTTAGAATTTTTTATGCTTTCACCTTGAGTTGGGCGCATTTTTCCATAGCAGGAGGACGAGTTTTTATACTTAGAAATTTTTTATCATGTCTTCATCAACTTGGGCGCATTTCGCCATGGCTGCAGGATGAAGTTCCAGACTTAATCAATTTTTTCCTCGTTTTCGCCAACTTATCTGTGCCCTGCTATTTATAGTAAGCCCTCTGATTTTTGCATCTCTGAAGTTCAGAACGACTTGAAATTTTGAACACTGCATCCTCATGACCTTGTTGTCCTGTTGACACTGCTATTTTTAGTCAGCCTGCTATTTTTAGCCCATTTCTGAAAGTGATTTACTATAAATAGCAAACGCTTGCTTCTGATAGCTCCCCTGCTCCGATTAACTTGAAATTTGAATGAGGCGCTCCTCACCACGTGACCTGTCTGTTGACATCAACGCATGCACCTAACTTACTATTTTTAGCCTGTTTCCAAATTGACTTACTATAAATAGTAAGTACTCCGTTTGACTTGAAATTTTACCAGCAGATAGCCCGAAGGATGCTGATCGCGGTGGTTTACACCGGTTTTCGAAAATTCTGACTTTTTACCCCTCTTTTCAGGCCCCGAAGTTGGAAACCCTAATTTGTGCTACATGCGTATCAAATGATCTCTGTTTGTCTTTGTTTCTGCTGCATTGCGATCAGCTCGTGATTATGAATTGCTGGGAAGCGGCTGCTGGGATGCACCTGCTAAAAATAGTAAGTTCCTTACTGAGTGGTTATCTCCGTTTGCATGTCACACCATCGCGAAGCTCTCGAAAAACCCATAAAGAATCATTCGACATGCAAAAGAAACCCTAGCATGCAAACCCTAAAAATAGCCTCGGAAGACTGAATTCTGAAAGTTGTCGTCTCACTTTGCATGTTATACCGTTGCGAAGGTCTCAAAAAACCCAGAAGGAATATGTAGACATGCGTTGAAAAATTCTTCGTTTAAGCCCTGAAATTTGTCTCGAAAGCTGGACTGCTAAAAATAGAAAGTTGCCTGTTTCAGCTCAAATTTTGCACGCGAGTAACTTGATGTGCTCTGAATGCGGTGTGACTGTCGGAATCTCAAAAATGCTGAAGGATTGCTCGCAATTTCACACTTACTAAAAATAGTAAGTACCTCAGAATCTGATGAAAATTTGCTGAGAGCCTGCTGGAAGCATACTGACAACAATGTTAAGCTCTGTTTTCAATTTATTCATCTTGCTTGACCACAGATTAATAAGGAAGTTCAAAACCCTAATTTCAGACTTGGCCAAATCTTACGTTTAAGCTCAATGACGGGAACGTCTCGGAAAGATAGACAGAACGAGAGAGAGACAACAGCAAAAACAAACCAACCTCAAACCAAAAGCAAAGCCAAAATTAGGGGGTCCCCATTTGCAATGGGGCGAGGTGTGAAAAAGGTCACAACATGTCCTACACAACTAGAACCTTGCTATTTCACAATCTCGAATTAGTATAAAGGATCAGGATGAACTGACAGTGTTGTCTCATGCATCACACAGTCTAAGTGGATGATGTACCTTGCACTACTTTGGCCAAAGTATTCTCATCCAGTACTTTGAATGAAGGTCATCTATCATAAACACTACTCAGGGCCAATTTGACTTAAGGCTATCTTACACTACGCATAGGTTTGTCCTTCAATGGATATTACGCACCCCAAACATCCTACAACAAACTAAACTACCAGAAATGAAACAACATAACAAGTAATCATAAATTCCCCTCCTATACTGGAAATCTTCATCCTAGGAGTATCCCATGCTGTCTAAGTTAACCTAATAACTTAAGCTGTGGATTATGACTTGACTCAATGCCTTCATTTCCTTCCTAGTATTTAGTAACCAATTTCAACCACATTCTCCTTATATGGAGATCATACCATTGATGCAAACCCAACAAGTATGCATATTCACCTTTTAAACAATTTACTTCCTTGGTGCAACTATATGCAGTTCATAGAATTAAATCACTTTTAATTCACAATAGAAATACATATCACAATGCAAATACCTAACTATGCACAATCAGTAAATGGATTTTCAGAAATATATAAAGAATTACTATTGGAAACAATAGTAGAAGAATATCCCATGCCTGGTTTATGCTTTTCTCCAATGATGATGGATTGGTCTGTACTTGCAGCACTTCTAGACTATCAACAATCCTTCAAAAAGCTTTGTTTCTCTATCAAAAAATGAACACTCAACAATTGATATACAGCTGGTAATTGATTTCAGCTTCTCAATTATGAACTTAGATGACTTCAATATCAGAGTATGATGAATGTGACTGCAACTCTTAGGAAAACAGAATTATAATGACTCAAGAATTATGATGGTGATTGCTCTTTCAGCACATACAAAAATGACTCTCAGAAATATAATGAATGCTCTTAGAAATAGATAATGATTACTCTCATAAATAAATAATGATTGCTCTCAACAATAATGATTGCTTTCAGAAATAATGATTTCTCTTAGCAATTTTAATTGCTCTTACAAATAATGATGCGAATCCCTCAACTGTTGGTGCGTAGCAAAATGAGTGAGTAAACAAAAGTGGGTGAAGAAATGGTGAAAGAAAATGAGGTTGGGGCGGCTATTTATACAGCCCCAGCCTCAACAAATTCCAATAATAAAGGCATTCGAATTGCCAGAACTGCAAATTGAATTGTTCCATCAGTATGTGTTGGATTTCTAATAACATACCCAGTCTCAAGGAGATGAGTCAACCTCCAAAGACTGACACTAGGTGAAGACTTTATCAAGAACACCTGGTTAATTTCACAACATCGATACCTACAGTCGATTCATCCAGTAATGGCAGATTTGATAACTTAGTGAAAAAGTCCTTGTTTTGAAGACACATTGACAGATATAGCAGCTGGAAGATTGAATGAATCAAAAGACAGTTTGAATGCACTTGTCAGTGCGGAAATCCTTCCTGTGCAACTTCTTCCGTCATTTCCAGTGTTCAAAGTTTGAAAGATAATTATTTCGATTTCGATATTTGAGTCCAAAATATTTCATTGAATAAAAAGGTTCAATTGTAATGTTAAGTGATTCCATTTTAAATCAAATAAAATAAGAATAGCTTGATTCCATTATTTATATGGGAAATATTAATTGTTAGGAAATAAGTCGATTTCCTAAGTGAGATCAATTATGAAAATAATTCGATTTTCATAAATTGAGAAATTAAATAAAATATAAATTATATATATATTATATTATTTATATATATATATATATATATATACACACACATATATTTTAAATACCTAAGTATAATATGTATTTATATATGTATTAGTTTACTATAATATATATATATATATATATATATTACATATATATATATACATATATACATATTATAAACATATCGTAAGCCAGTCAGCATATCCGATATGTATATATATATATACATATATATATGTAAAATCATTAGGCAATAATAATATAGTATTATTAAAAAATAGAAATAAATTACTTATTTTAATTGAGTCGCAAAAAAATGGCGAATAGCAGCGAAAATTTGAAGGAAAATTTGGTGGCAGTCAGAACCCAAGCGGAGAATTGGGAGGATGGAGACAGAGATCACAAAAGAAAAAACCAAAGAGGGATCAGAACAGAGGGAGGATATTCATGGATTCCGCAACTGATTTACCACAACAATGCTTGGATAGATGTAAATCGTCCTAAAGCACTATTGCCGAGGATTGAATTTCCAAAATTGAGCAAAGAAATTAGTTCATGGGACAACGATGCAGACAAAGAGTGGCCGATACCAAGGAAAGTCAACAGAAATGGGGATGCGGAGCATAATGAATCAAGGAATCATAAAACAGCCGCATATGAGCCTCCTTGGATAAGGAAGGGCGATGGAACCAATCAAAATCTGAACTGGAACCAAAAAATTTGGCAGGGGCCAGTCGGCTTTAACAAAAGAATTTCACTCAGATAGTAGAGGTGTAAGAGACCAGGTGTCTCTTAGCCCCAAACCCTAACTGTAAATACTAATTTTTGAGAGTTTTGTGTTTTTTTGTGTTTTTGAGGTTTTTTGACAATAAACAAGAAGCTGCGATTTTGATCTAAATTGCTTAAAAATTCATAACAAATCTTAAGGCAATGAATATACTTGGGAAATGCTTAGAAGATGTAGGCGCATCAATTTATTAAATTTCCAGAGCACATACAATATCTAAAATTGAACATATAATGGAAATACAACTTATTTTCAAAAGAACTTGATTGTTGTTGCAGCCACATGAAAGAATGAAAGGAAATAGTACGGCTAACTCCAAGGCATGAATCTCCAAGCACAGAACAAAGAGAAATCTCCAGAAACCCAAGGCGCACTGGATCCCTCTGTCAGAAGTTGAAAGCTGAAGGCGTTTCCTCCTGAAAAGAGAAGTACGACCCTGCAAGTACAGATCTGTACGGCCTAGCAGATGTAATTAATATGGTACGGCCTTATTGAAAATAGTGCCAGATCCCTGTAAAAAGATCTCTGAAAGGGTCGCCCCAAATGACTGATGAATATTCTCTGCAAAACTCTGCCTGAATCGATCAATAAACTCAACTGCAACTTCTGTGTGAAGCTACCAAGTAGACAATCTTCAACTGGTATTGCATAGTCTCAGTATGCCAGATTCTGAAGAGGTATCGTTCTCCAAAATCGTTCGTCTGCTGAAACCCTAGGTTTTGCAAACTTCAATGTTCATAGCAAAAAGAAGACAAATTGAATAATCAAGACATAAGAGTTCGATTTGTCTTTGGCAGTCAATATATAAGCCTCTTGAGAAATTCGACCAAACCCTTCCTTTTAATAATCATTTAAATAAATGATTTAATTTGCCTGTTTGGACTTAGGAAAAATATTTAATAATAGGTGCCTTCTTCATTAATGAATAAATACTCATTCATTAAATTAATTATGCCACTTTATTATAAAGTATTAGAATACTTTATAATACGCCTTAATTATAATATTTAAATACATTAATAAAGTGACTTTATAATATAAAGTCAAAATATTAATTATTTCATAAATCATTAAATACTCCGTTATTCTTCCATCTGACCAACAAACTGATGCACTGGGTCGAAACTGAGCAGACAGCTGGACCAGGTGCCCTGCCAAAAATAGTAGCTTCCGCCTGCCTGACTTACTAAAAATAGTAAGTATCTGAAAAACCCCTCAGAACGACTCTGCGAAGGCCCAACCTGAATCAACTGAAAGAATGAAGCTCCTAAACACCGGGTAACTGCCTCAAATGATCTTCTACACACATCTGTCAGCCTACGAGGATCAGAATGATAGGCTCACTCCTCAACAAACAACGTCAGCTAAAACGGGGACATTACAATCCGCCCTCCCTGAAATTGCTTGTCCTCAAGCAATCTCTGCAAATACGGACGCACCGCACCACCTGGATCCCAAGGATAGTGCAGGACAATGTTCCTGCTAGCCACAACTGACTCCTGCAACTCCCACAACTGATCAACAAGAATAGAATACCATTCCCTATCAACCTCCGTGTTGTCTGTCATGGGATCAAGAAACTCAGGAGGAAGCAAGTCAACCTGCAAACAACACTTACTTCCTAAAAATGCACGAGATATATTGTCATCCAACATATCAAGCACGTGCATACCAGAACTGTGCACCTGAAACAAATCGTGTACGTGTGGATCAAACATGAAACCGTATACACTCTGCACCGTGTACTCACTATAAAACTCCTCTGAAAGCTGAGTCTGAAATCCCAGTGCACAAGTAGGATCCCAAACACTATCATCACTCTTCCCACTAACGAAAGAGATAGAACGTAGGCTCCCATCTGTAATCCCTCTCAACACATATTTCTTGCCCTGTACCTCAAATCTCATCTCCATTTTAGGCAAGTTGAGGGTGAACACACTAATATCCTGAAGCCATCTCATACCCAACACTAAATCCATCCCACCCAGGTTGACCACATAAAAGTCTGCTTGCAACTCATAATCATTCAGCATGAGGGTGAGATTACAAATTCGTCGAGTGCAAGTGAGGGTATATCCGTCAGCCACCCGAACTCTGAATCCAGCGAAGTCCTCTGTCTGGAGTCTACATCTGTTGACGAAGCTCTCATCAATGAAATTGTGTGTGGCTCCAGTGTCGAGCATAGCAATACATCGCTGTCCATCCACTAATCCCCTGAACCTGAAAGAATCATCTCGTACACTAGCGGATAATACCAACGGGGATAAGTTGGCATCGGGCCCAAACTCCATAGAGGCATTCCCGACCTCCGTATGTTTTGAAACAACCTGCTGGTCTGAATCCTCAAACTCAACATCTTCATAGTAAACCCACATGGCGCGGTTGGCTCTGCCCTTTGGTCTCAAAGGACAATCATGCTCCTTGCTGTATGGTTCTTTGCACCAATAACAAAGTTGTTTCCTTCTCAGTTCATCACGAGTTGCATCATCAATTCTTGCAGCTGTTTTCCTTTTTGGTTCTGCAACTGGTGTATGACTCTCCTCAACAGGCAAGGTGTTTGTTTTAGGCTGAAATTGTTTCTTCGGAGCAGCAAGCTCCATACTCCTTGCCTTCCGCATCGCCTCCTGAAGAGTAGGAGGATCAAATGCCTTGACCCAACCTCTCATAGGCTCTGTCAAACCCTCAACGAAGAGTATAATGAGTCTCCGTTTTGAAATGCCTGTCACCATGACTGCAACTCTCTGAAACTCACCAATATAAGAATCCAGACTACCTGTCTGTCTGAGCTGAGCTAGCTCCCTGAAGTAGAGTTCTGGATCCTTCTTGTCAAAACGCTCTATGAGCTTGCTGGTGAACTCCTGGTAAGTATTGACTGCATGATGGCCAAGTGTGTACATGCCGTGATGCCACCAATCATGCGCCAGCCCATCAAGATGCAAAGTAGCAAACTTAATGGCCTCGTCCTCCTGCATAGGTCTCAGTGATAGATAGTTGTCCAATTTCTGGACCCAAGACCTCGCTGACGTCTTATCAGACCCATCAAAGTATGGCAAGGTGATCTTGCTGACTGCATACTGCAAATCCCTGTTCACCTGTGGCTGTGGCTGCTGGTGCTGAGGAGCTCTACGATCAAATCTGCCTCCTCCTCTAGGTTTATGAACATCCATAAACTCATGAAAAGATAATGCCTGTCTGATCTCAGGTGCCAATGATAGGTACTCACCATGAAACCTAGTCACATCTGCTACTGACATGCCATTATGCAGCTGAAACTCCTGATGATGCCCCTGCTGCTCTGCCCCCGGAGTTGGAGGTGGGGTCTCTCTGGGTAAGAATGTAGGCTGTCCAGGCCTACGCTCATGATAGATCGGTGATGGCTGTCGTGGTGCTGATGCCAAAGGTTGATCCACTCATGCAGTCCTGCTCGATTGTTCGATCTGAATATAATGTGGCTGTGATGGAGTACACTGCCTAATAGTGCCCATCAACTGGGACATCATGTCCATCATGTTGTCGTGCCTGCGTCTAAACTCCTCATCAGTGATATCACCCTCTGCATGTGCTTTCCCTGAATCCCTAAGTGTCTCTGCAGGGATCTCACGGTCTGCCATCAGTGTTGTGACACTGTTCTCACTGCTGTTGGAGCTAGATCTGTGAATACCCAATACTCCTGACACTGTCTCACCTTCAGGAATAGGTGGACATGTCCAATCCTCGACTCTGCCTGTTCCTACACCCTTAGTATAATGAATGATGTCTCTGCTCATGAAAAAGCAACCAAAAAGCACTCTATATACTGAAAAAGCAACTGAAAAAGCACAGGATGGTAGGAAAACTGTGCTCTGATACCACTGTATGAGACCAGGTGTCTCTCAGCCCCAAACCCTAACTGTAAATACTGATTTTTGAGAGTTTTGTGTTTTTTTGTGTTTTTGAGGTTTTTTGACAATAAATAAGAAGCTGCGATTTTGATCTAAATTGCTTAAAAATTCATAACAAATCTTAAGGCAATGAATATACTTGGGAAATGCTCAGAAGATGTAGGCGCATCAATTTATTAAATTTCCAGAGCACATACAATATCTAAAATTGAACATATAATGGAAATACAACTTATTTTCAAAAGAACCTGATTGCTGTTGCAGCCACATGAAAGAATGAAAGGAAATAGTACGGCTAACTCCAAGGCATGAATCTCCAAGCACAAAACAAAGAGAAATCTCCAGAAACCCGAGGCGCACTGGATCCCTCTGTCAGAAGCTGAAAGCTGAAGGCGTTTCCTCTTGAAAAGAGAAGTACGGCCCTGCAAGTACAGATCTGTACGGCCCAGCAGATGTAATTAATATGGTACGGCCTTATTGAAAATAGTGCCAGATCCCTGTGAAAAGATCTCTGAAAGGGTTGCCCCAAATGACTGATGAATATTCTCTGCAAAACTCTGCCTGAATCGATCAATAAACTCAACTGCAACTTCTGTGTGAAGCTACCAAGTAGACAATCTTCAACTGGTATTGCACAGTCTCAGTATGTCAGATTCTGAAGAGGTATCGTTCTCCAAAATCGTTCGTCTGCTGAAACCCTAGGTTTTGCAAACTTTAATGTTCAGAGCAAAAAGAAGACAAATTGAATAATCAAGACATAAGAGTTCGATTTGTCTTTGGCAGTCAATATATAAGCCTCTTGAGAAATTCGACCAAACCCTTCCTTTTAATAATCATTTAAATAAATGATTTAATTTGCTTGTTTGGACTTAGGAAAAATATTTAATAATAGGCGCCTTCTACATTAATGAATAAATACTCATTCATTAAATTAATTATGCCACTTTATTATAAAGTATTAGAATACTTTATAATACGCCTTAATTATAATATTTAAATACATTAATAAAGTGACTTTATAATATAAAGTCAAAATATTAATTATTTAATAAATCATTAAATACTCCGTTATTCTTCCATCTGACCAACAAACTGATGCACTGGGTCGAAACTGAGTAGACCAGCTGAACCAGGTGCCCTGCCAAAAATAGCAGCTTCCGCCTGCCTGACTTACTAAAAATAGTAAGTATCTGAAAAACCCCTCAGAACGACTCTGCAAAGGCCCAACCTGAATCAACTGAAAGAATGAAGCTCCTGAACACCGGGTAACTGCCTCAAATGATCCTCTACACACATCTGTCAGCCTACGAGGATTAGAATGATAGGCTCACTCCTCAACAAACAACGTCAGCTAAAACGGGGACATTACAAGAGGTTATGGTAGGAAACAGGAACATGGAAATCATAGGTATGGGAGTTTTAGGCAAAACAAAATAGATCTCTCCAAGAATTGGCGGAAATGGAATTTATCGACAGTACGCACCAAAATGGAATGGAGGCCAAAGGAGAAATCAGTGACGCAAAAAGGTATGTTGTCTAAAGACATTCCCCTCCTCTGTCCTTTAAATGATAGGAACATAGAAGCTAGATCGAGAAATCTTAGAAAACTAGGGATATATGCAAAATGGGAGGGGGGATGGATGGATTACACAAATCATGGATCATGGTGTGAAGAAAATTGGGCAATCAAAGCTGAGATCATCCCAATTGCCAGCGGGCACTCTCTAATTTTATGCCCCTCAACCCGTGCCAAGGAACAAATCCTTAGTGGTGGCCCTTACAGGATAGGGGGGAGCTTTTGAAATGTGAGGATTGGAAACCCTTTTTATAGCCAATGGAACAAAACATGGAAAGCAAACCCTGTTGGATCCGCATGTATGGATTGCTTGAGGCAGCATCATTTCCCATCTCAGTGCAGAGCGTAGAGTTTGTAATTGCTTGTGTAAAGCATTACAACCCTACTGCACGAGAGATTCGATCAATAGATGGGCAAGTAATATGCAGCCTCAAGCCCAAGGATATCGAAAGGCGCTTCGCCATTCCACCATGTGCAAAAATCTTGGTCGTATCTATGGAGGAGTGCGAAAAGGCATTCAACACATCAAAAGACAAATGTCAGAAAAGAATGGTAGAAAGATGGCTTAAAGAGAAAAGAAGCAACTTGCCAAAGAATGTAGGGTGTGGAGTTCAGAGATGAGTTCGCAGTTATGATCACTCTACTCGACCATGTTACTGGTCAAGAAGAGGCAAACAAATTCTAGTCATGGATGTATTACATCATCGCTCAAATTTTCAGTAACAGAGAACACTATGACTGGCCTGCCTTGATCAGTGACTCTCCACAACCAAATGACCGGTTTCTTCAAGGCTCACGAATTCCACATGTGTTCGTACCTCGTATATCTGATTTCCTTCCAAGGCCAGTTTAGAGGGTTGAACACTGTAGGAACTTTGGGTATGCAAAAGGTTCATGAACATTTCTCGTAGCTTGAGTTCACACAATCAGAAAGACACTTCAAGCGAGTGAATGATCAGTTCCTAATGCACACGGTGAGGGGCCTTGATCATGAGTCACATGTATGCGTCTCACCAACAGTCAAGCTGGCAATGGTAGATTGGGTGGATTGGTTCATCTAGTTCCCTACTTTTACCTACATCCATGTATATGGATACTCAAGTCATCCAGCCATGTTACCCCGTTATCCATTGGATAAGGTGGTATTCATGAAATTTCTACGACATTTACATGAAGTCCATTCTCTTCTGCATATCAAATGCAAGACAATTGCTAACTTTCCTTTCCAAATGGGACTGTACAGGTGCAAATCAGCAGCTGATGCCAAGGCTATGAGCCATGAGATGACGAGACTTAACCTTAAGTATCTCATCGAAAGACGCTCATACGATGCTTGGGATCACTATTCAGCACGCCTTGGTTACCACTCTTCACACAAATCTTCCATGGAGGACTATTGGTTCAACTGTGAACACGAGTTTGAAGTGCGGAGGCACAACTACAACAGGTTCATGCTTCCATAGATTGCCGACTTCTTGTCAGAGGATGTGGAATGATTATCAGATGATGATGGGGAAGTCACACTTCCCACATTCTTCATAGATCAAGTTGACTCATAGCCACTTCGAGCCGTGGATTGGCACGCCAAGGAAAGTACATCTGTTGAGGAAAGAACAAGTAGAGTTGTCAGGAACAGCCAGCTTTTCCTAGACATCAAGAGAACGTGGAAGGTAGTCTTTCCAAACACAGAGCCACCACTGGTTACTACTATGCTACCTTGTAATGTCCCTACTTGGGAACGCCCTAAATTTCCTTGAAATCTTTAAGTTCCAATTGATAAATGAGTTAGCGAGTACTTTTCAACTAATTGAAACCTTGTTTGAAGTCCTTCATTCCCAATCAATCTGGTCTTCACACTTAGAAGATATCATTAGTGTAAATCAATTTACGAAGAATCTATTATCCGAAATTATACGAAAACATCACAATTACTTATAAGATTCAATGAATGCTGCAAGCATCATTATAGTCATATAAGATACATATATATATAAATATATTTCATATAAATATATACATAATTATTTTTAATAATCATCTTTACCTAAATGTTAGTTATATATATATAGATTAACAGTGTACATATGATTATAAATTTCTAAACATATCATAATTAGAAAGAATAATAACTTTAATAAGCAATGATAAACAATAATAATAATCAATAATAAATAATAATCCTACTGATTCTACCCCTATAATTTTCTGATGATATTAAAAGGGGACAGCAGTAGTAAATGTATCTGTTAGTACCATTTAATAAATTCGGAACATCTTTATGACTGAAAACACACAATAATAAATATACTTATTGATCTCTACTCTAAAAAATCTGAGCATATTATAATTAAAAATCAATAGCAATAAGCATTCCTATTTTATGATTAAAGCAGAACACAACTCATTAGATAGACTCCCGTATGCACACAGCCTGTGCCTTATTTCCTATCTTCCTTATTCCTTTTCCCCCATTTGATGATTAAAACTGTATATATAATACCTATCCTTTTCTTGGAAGGGAGGTGTCCCTTTGAATAGATATAATCTTTTGTTACCAACCCCTTAACATATCAATCGCTGCCTTAAACTTAGTTATCTCAACCGCTGCCTTTATATCTTCTATGAGATTGCTGCCTTATGATCTGTGTTTGCTCTAATATAAAATATGTTAATATATTTTATATTATAAAATTATGATAACATCAGATTGTTAATATTCATTTTGTTATATAAGATAATTATAATTATAATATTAGTTTCTTGTGAACATTATTTTAATTATTATGATATTTACAATTAATAATAATATTTAATTGTTTCCATTTATTATGGTAATTGTATTATAATTATATTCTTGTGAATATTAGTTGTTCTATTATGATAATTGTATTATAATTATGATATTATCTATGATAATTATAGTTATAATAATAATACTTGGATTGCCATTATATTTATATTATTATTTACTATTATATTTATAAATTTAATTTATTGTTAATATTTATTTTATCTCTGACTATTATAATTGTAATATATATATATTTTTTTGTAGACTGCAGGAATCGGGTAGCATGACCCCCTATAAACTGCAGTGCGCCTGGTAAACTTTTTAACGTGACCGGCAGCGCTGGCGCGACACGCCCTCCGATACCACGGGGGTGGGGGAGACTAGACCTCGTGACCAACCTCCTGCAACAGGAAAGATTTAGCCAACCGAGCTAGGGCCCCAACCCCATAATTGTAATATTATCAATGATAATTATAATGATATTTTTAATTGTATTTCTTTATACTTGACTAATGATATTCTAAATTACCTTCTATATTATTAAAAAATATAAATATATTAAGTGTATACTTATCTCAGATGCCCCTTTGTGATGGGGACATCACATACCTTCCACGTCAGGATCAAAACCCAGAAAAAGACATGGAGTAACCCTCATAAAGGAAACAAAACGTCAAGGAATACAAAGGGAAAAATGCCAATTGCTGATATAAATCAGCAAGAGCAACATGTCGAGATAGTCACAAACATAGTTGAGACAATGTCGGAAATGGAAACAGTGATAGTTGAGACAGTGCCAGAGATAGAAGCAGAGCCTCCTTTTCAATCGCCACCGCAGCAGTCTTCAATCCATATCAACTTGGAGCCAGACTCACCACCACATGACATTGCAACACAATCACTAGTCAGGAGTTCGTGGGACTAGCACCAATCCTTCTAGCGAGATTAGTCAAGATTCTTCTTGGCTTGAGAATATCTTCGGTAGGAAGAGGAGGAAACTGTCCTACCAATTGGACTTTGTAGAATTTTATCATGTCTACCGAGACAAGTCAGAGAAAAAGCTCAAAAAGTAGGTCCATGTGGGAAAGAACGCTAACAATGAGATTGTCATTGAGACCATCGCAACACTTGAGGATAGAAATGCAGATGAAGTAGAGGTTGACAACTTCACCTTGCTGAATGTTAACCTTGGCAAGAGCACACATCAGGTTGAGGTGGACCTCTTTGAGGTTGCGTCAGTGAGCATAAAAGAGTCGTGAAGGATGGTGAAGACAAAGCAACCCTCAAGGCTAAAAACCAGCAGCTTCGCCAATACATTTCCAACCTTCTACACGACACCTCAAATGTCACCGCCTTGCTTCTGCAAATGCTGGAGCTACCCGCAGAACAAAATCAACTGATTCTATATGGGAAGCACTTGAGAGATCAAGTGGAAGAGTTCATCGTTAGGTGCCGGTATATACTTGCAGAGTTGTACCAATTGAGGTACAATGCCTATGACCTTTGCGCGAAGATCTAGGAATCAAAACGGAGCATAGCAGAGGGCAGGCCTTGAGATGAGATCACCATCTTAGACTTGAAGATGGCATATGAATCAGTCACTGCAGAGGAGAGAAAACAACTTTTCACTTGGAAAGAACAACTTGTCTACAAGGTGAAAGCTTATGATATAGTCTCTACAGAATTGACTGAGTGCAGACAAAGTGTGGCAAGTGTTATTAAGTTCATAAGGACATCGGTGACATCCATCCCTTGCCAGTACCAGCATGAAGGTGGTGCGTACATCAAGCTTGCGGAAGTGCAGACGCAGTTTTAGAACTTCATCCGCGGTAGTTTCTGCGGTGATCCTGTTGACTGCAGGTTGAGTCAAATTGCTGCCATGTGAGCAAAGCTAGATGATGTAGCTGAAAAGGGATGCCATTTTCAGGATCAAATTGTGAGTGGCGAGGAGATTCTTCAGAGACATGTCATCATCTTGAGAAGTATCAGTTGTCCAGACACAGAGACAATTAACAACTGGTTAGAGGAGCTGATTACTCAAATTGACGAGGTGTAAACTATCAGTTAGGACGTCCTACCTTTTCCAAATAGACATTAGACACAACAGTTAATTTGATGCCTCTTTCCAAGTTAACTTGCTGTCCCATCAATCGTGCATGTCTATTTTTGGAGACACCTATGTACATATAGAGTTCTTTTTAAATTTAGAATCAGTTAACTGAAGTAGTTTTTCCAGTTAATTGTTACGTTACCTAATTTTAGACATAAGAATAAGTCTTGCTGATTGGGAAGAACTGAATGTTAACTCAAGGAGATTTTAGGGTTCCCTACTCCTTTGAGCTTTAATAAATAAGAGCAAACTTTTCTCATTAGTTTTTAACTTTACTTCATGGTAGCAAAACGCTGATGCCAGATAGCCTGTGTTTTGTTGACTTAGTATATGTAATGTCCCCATTTTGGCCAAACGCTCTTCTTTGACTGATAGCCTATTTCTGGAAATCCGTAGGTTGATCAAAAGTGAAATTAGGGTTTCCTTGCTTGGAGGTTTGTGGCATTTCTAGGTATTTACTATTTTTAGTAAATACTAATTTTGGCAGTGGTTCAGGTTTAAGTCTTGCTTCCAAGTTCTGCTTTCTGTTGGTTTTGAGGTAAACTTACTATTTTTGGTGGCTATTTTTAGTAAGTCTAATTTTGGCAGTGGCATCATCAGCAGTTCAACTCAAGTCATCTTGTTATCCATTAGTCTCAGTTTGGCTTTGGGTTTGGTTTTCTCCTTGGACTGAGTTTCAGACTTAGTCAATTTTCATGTCTTGAAGTTGTACCCCATGCCTAGGCTTGATGATTTCAAGTTGTTTTAAAGAAGGGACATAAAGGGGTCAAGTGAGCATTTAATTATTTAATAAATGCTTTATTGTTGCAATATGAAATGGATGCCTAAAGGGGAAGTTGAATGATATTTTATTATTTCAAAAAGTAAAAGGCAAAAAGGTGGTGTCCTTTTTGGAAGTGAAGTGATTCAACTTCTTGGAATTTGAAGAGTTCTTGTTGCTTCATTTGCCAACAAAAGCTTATATATTGCTGCTGTTTGAAGAGCTGATTATCTATGAATTTATGCTAATGTTATGCTGTCGAAATGACAATTTGGTTTTTACTTCGAGGGATGCTTACCTCCTAGTTTCAATCCAATTTCGTGTTTGAAATACAACACCTAGTTGGTTTTCATTGCTGCTTCTCATCCAGACTAGCAGATTGAGCTCAACAGTTGAAGTTTTTAATGATATTTCCAGTTTTGAAGTTGCTGATGCAGTCACAGCTGAAAGTGGTTTTTGCATACAGCTTTTTGTGTGAATTTAATTTGCTTGTGGGTACTTTTCCAATCCATTCCTACACCCAAGGCGACCATCTTTGGAGAGTTTCAGATTTTAATTTTGAGTTGTTGATTTTTACTTGTCAAAATCGCCCCTCATGAAGGCCGTACCATTCTTGCTGCATTGGGATTCGTGTAAGAATTAAATTACGAGTTTTTGTTGCTGTTTCTTCATCTAATGTTGGGCGCCTATCTTCCAGCAGCTCATTGGTTTTCGTTTCACACAAAACGGAGGTATTTTGAGTGAGTTGTGAATATTTCTTTGAATTTCACAGTTGCTGATCAGAATTTCCAGAATTGTTATTTTACATCAGACTTGTTTAAGTTTGAATCTTCAGTCCTTTCTTCATCATTTATTGTTGATGTCTAACATGGAATCATCCAGTATCATGGTACATTGAATCTATTGTAATTTTCATGTAATTTGCAGCTCTTTTTCCATATTGTAAGACTGTAAACAGTAGTACTGTTCCAGTCCTTTATTGCTGCAATTCTTTCTTTAATTTCACATTAGTACCCCTGGATGGTTTACCGCCAGTGTGGATAATTGGATTTGTATTACTCTTGTACCCACTCTCAAGTGGTGAATCCCCACAACTCTGTGGATGCCCGCCGCAGCGGACGAATTGTTTTAATTGTAATCTTTTCCCCCCACTGTTTGGTGGTAGTGTGGAAATGCTCTTCATGGCTGGTTATCCGCCTATTCATTTCTAGTTTCAATTCAACACTCCGTCATATGTTAGCACCTCGCCCTCAGTGGGATCTTGAGTGCACATTCTTGACGTTGAGTAGTTTCTTTCAAGTATTTTTCATTTAGCTCCTCCACCATATGACAACACCTATTCCTCATTGGGATTGAGTGTGCATTCTTGGTGTGAGTTCTTTTCAAGTTTGGTTTTCTATTTGGAGCTAACGCTAATCAAGTTGGTTAAGTGCTGGTTATGTTGTGTTACTTTATCGAAAAAATTGGTTAGCATATTTCAGTATATGTTTTTGAATCATATTTGTTATAGATAAATGCTGAGCGGTTTGCTTGCGTTCTTGTTATTTAGGTGTTTGTGTTCAATATTTTTCAAGTGTATTTGGTTGATCACATGTTGTGTGATTGTCCTCTTTCATGCAATTTGCTGTCCCAAAGTGTAATCTTTGATTGAAGTTGAGATAATAAATCAGGAGAGCCAGGTGCCTTTGATCCAAAATTCTCAAAATCATTCATGTTTGTTGTTTCAAATAATCTTTCTTTCAATCTACACCTTAGAAAGAGCACCTCGCCTCCAAGGGAATTTAGAGATTAGGATTATCGTTTAATGTTGTTTCTAGTAATCTATATTTCAGTCTACACCTCGGAAAGAGCACTTTGCCTTCTTGGGAATCTTGAGATTTAACTTACCGTTTGATGATTACTTGAATTAACTTTATTTTAGGGTAAATATGGAAGTTTAGAGCCTTCAAATGCATTTTGAGAGACATTTTGTCTAAGTGATCAAACCATTCCCAATTGCTCCTAGATCCTCACTCTGAAATACTTGAGGAGATAGGATAGTTTTAGTTTTAGCTTAGTTGTAGTTAAGATCTGCAGAAACCAGAGAAAACCATAGCTGCAACGCATTGCGTTTTATAACCTTGTGCTCTGCCGCTGAGGAAAAAGATAGGAATTTAGTTCACTTTACTTTTTACGCAACCATTAGCAAAAGAGGGAGCTTCCCCTCCTAATTTAAAGAGTAGTTAATACTATGCATAGCTGTCCGTTTCCAATAAGCACTCCAGAGGTGCTCATTGAAACACCAACAATTAGAAAGCATTTGCAATACATTAGGTGTTGTCACACACAAATCAAACCTTCAATACATTCGTGCTAGTAAATGTGGTAGGAGGAAATACCTAATTACAATTACAGTATTCCATTGAATTGTTACGAACAACCATAGAGACATTCATTACTAAAGATTTACAAAATAAAACCCTTCCTACATTGTTACAAAGCATATCTCTTTGTTTATAGTTAAAACATTCAACATTTGGAACCCTAGAACAACTTGGAGACTTGACTAGGCTGTAAAAATGGTTCATCGACCAAGCCTACGTATGAAAAACTAACTAGTTTTCAGAGATCCTTCATTTCATAGCATCCAACAGTCATGGGAGTTTTGAGATGATGAAAAACATTAATGATGCGAAGAAATCCATTTGCACCTTGTTCACAACCATCATCTCTTTGCATGTTCCAAAACGTGTGAAGACCACCTACAAAATTTGAAATCTATGAGAACATTAATGATAGACTCTACTCAAACTTGCAAAATACTATTGCATTAATGGTTCCAATTGGATTTGGCATGTTATTTTTTGTTAGGTCGAGAAATTTGTTGCGGACATTGCGAGGGGATGGTGTGAAGAAAATGGACCATGAAAAACCTTAATGGCCATATTAAATACAATACAATATAGGTTGATTTCATCATTTATTCCTTTACAAATTCACACATGCATGATTAAACAATGAATTTTAGGTGCCATCTAAATCAATCTATGGTTGTAGAGATCCATTGAGCTGGTTTTAGGGTTTTTGAGTCATTTCATCTATATTTCTTTATCAATGTTCAAATCTAACACTTGCAGTCATTTAATCTCTAACATGTAATGTCCCCAATTTTGAGTCAGCATAAAGTTAGAAATTTTAATTTAAGTTGTCGGAATTAGTTAAGTTTGAAATGACAATTTAAATTAATAGGGCATAAGTTACTTATGTTAAAAAAAGTTAAAATAAATAAATTTACTTTTGAGGGGAATTTTCAATAAAAAAAGAATATAGGGTTAAAAGAGAAAAGAATTTGAACAGTTAGGCAAGCAGAAAGCCAAAAGACATGGAAAAGGTGAATAAAAGAATGGAGGAGAGATGATTGCAAGCAGGTTTGGATAGTTTTTGGATTGGTTTTTAGGAAGCTTGGTTTCTTGGAGCTTGGGGACAAAAACCCTCAGGTTTGATGATTTGGACGAAAACCCAAATCAAATTTGTAGGTGAATTCAATTCAAAATTCACACAGTTTTTTGAAAGATTAGATAGGAGTTGTGAAAAAAGTGGAGGCCTTCTATGAAGGCTACTTTCAGGGTTAATGATAACTTCAGAAATCAAAGAGTTTAAAAGATAGTCAGGGTTTTTGCAAGTATTTGGTCTGAAGAATTACTAGACAAGTTGGTTGGAGGAGTTTAGGGTGAAATTACAGGGGTAGTCTTCTTGAAGGTCACGAAAAAACATTAAAGGAAGTTGAATGACCTTTATTTAACTGCATCCTGTAATAATATCCAACACCAGGTTTTGGTATAATCATTCAGTTCCGAAGATATAAGGAGCAGTTTCAGGTGTTACAAAATCAATATACCAATTGTTGGGAACAGAGTAAACGGTATTTCTTCTTGAAGGCAACTGTTACAGGATATCGGAAGTAGAGGTATATAGTTCAATTGGTACTAAGCCTCCAATATTGAATTAAAGGCATATAATCAAATGTTATATTTTGGCTCATGCATACAACCGTCTAAATTTGAAATGAAATTCAAATTCCTTTAGAGTAATGTATGGTTGATTGTGAATGAGGAGTCGGGACGTATTCTCTTCTGGAATGTCTATCATAGTAATCGTGTTGAATAGGAATGGATAATGAATGATGTATTCTCTTTATCATTGCCACAAAAGTTGAAGGGAGTTTAGGAGCTGACAGAGTTCCTTGGCGCCGTATGAGCATTACTCAGAAGTTTTTCTTCATTATTCACATAAGTCTTGTAACCTATTTTTGGCACCATATTGCTACAGAGGAGTCGGATTTAAGAATATGATTTGAAAACTGCTCTTCATACGGTATGGCGAAGATATTCTAGACCAGGGCCAAAGGATTAAGGGACGATCTGTGAATTAAGCCGTTTACTTAAAAGAAACACGATTTCATTAGAAAGTATCTCAAAAAATTGGTCTATGAGAATGCGTGTGTTATCGCGGGTGTGATTGGAAAGGAAAGAGACACATTTTCTGAAGGTGATTATTTGATTCAAAGATGGGTGAAGTATATCAATGAGAGATGGGAGAATGGTAACGGAAGAGACAAGAAAAGAAACGTTACTTTTCAAGACGTCGTCTATTGCCAAAGAGTAAGACAAAAGGAATATTAATGGGACGATTTGCTTATGTTGAAGAATTAGCCAAGGTTAGCGTGGCAATGTATATTCGCATAGATCATATTTGACGTGGCTAATGAAAGAAGCCGACTTATCATTCAAGAATTAAATACTATGGGCGATTGAAATAAAAGAATTTAAGGAGGAAAGTTTATGATTATTTGAATTGCATATGGTTGATGATGGTGTCAAAGCAATGGGAAATACGTGGAACAATGCAGAGTTGTGGAGTTCTAATTTTCTTTAGCGCCGCTAGTTGTAGCCTCCACTAATACTCCAAGCACCACCTAAGAGAAGAATGGTTAATTATTATTTCAGCTGCCGCATGACAAAAGGAGTCTATCACTGCAGGGAATTAGACAATCTTAAATCTGGTGAAGCATCAAATTATAATATGGCTTTGAATGATTTCTCCGTTCAAAATAATTCTTTGAAAGGGGCGCTAACATCAAGAGGAATTTGGAGATTAAGTGCTACTCTTGGAAGTAACGCATAGAAGGAAATCACAAAATATTCAATGTAAAGACAGTTCTTGATCCCTATATTCCAGGTTAGCATTTGGAGTTCTTTTCTGAAGTTATATGATAAACTATTGATTGTATTCTTTTGTCAACAAAATATAACCAGTGTGGCTGTTGGTTACTGCTGATTAATGCTTGATATAGTTCCATCTATTGTTTTGTTCAAAATTTATATAGTTATTTATTTGAAAAATTGGTAAGACATCAATTTTCACAATTGTTCTACTCAAGACAAGCATCAGTATGATGAAAGCACATTGAAGCAAATTCATAATAGTATATAGTGTAAACTGTTTGACAGAATGCCTGAACAATCCTAGCTGGTAAATTCGAAAAAAAATTGTGTCCAATTTGAGGTGGCTTCTTACATTACATCTGTTTGACTCAGTGAGTTTTTTGTGAGTATGCCATCTATGGTTCTAGCCATCCCTTTACTTGAGTAACTCCTCCTTGGTATCCTCAATCCTCGACTTTTGATGTTTCTTATGCGTATGTTTCCAGAGTCAAAGATGTAGGGATACTCCTTATGTTGTATGTGGTATGCCCAAACTTTGACCTTTGACACTTTTTGCCACACTATCTTATCGAGGTTTTGAGTTTGGGCTTGTCCTCATTTGGGTGCCTTGTATGAGGTACTCCCAACCTCCAATCCTTGATGTCTCACATTGTGTTTCCTTTCAAGGATTGTGAGTTTGGATTTCTCCCAATACACATGCTTTAAGGGATCCAATCCTCAATACCCCGACAAAGGTATGAGTCATGAGGCACTCTTGACCCTCAACCCCTAAAAATCTGAAACACTTGCACCTTCCATTGTTCAAACTCACCTAACTTTGTGCATGACCCAATACTCCATTAATGGTTCGATTAGTTCCTACAAGTACCAAATTGGATTTTCCAACTTGGAAACAAACTTTCACCAAACGGGACATGGATTCTCATGCACTTCTAGTGACGGAAAGAGGAACAATATCCATAATAAAATTAATGTGGCAATTGAAATTAGCTGCTATTGTAGCGGGTTTTGCAAGCCCTTTTTTGGCTTGCATATGAATTCGAATGGTGCCATAAATCTAGAGAATATTTGCGGATTAGTGAACATTCCCCCATGCTTTTGTGGTACATCAAGGCACATTTGTAGTGCATTTTTAGGCACAATTTAAGGAAAATAACGTTCAATAGATATAGGCTTTCTTTATGGCATACTAGTAATTGATTGTGGCATTTGCTATAAATCTCACATATTTCTCTAAGGATTTAGGACTCTAAAGATTTCATTTGGAGATGATGGAAAAAAGAGAAAAATCAGGGGGCATAGCAGAGAGAAAAACTTGCTTAACAGAACCCTAGGGTTTTCAAGTTTTAGATATAGCTAAAGCATTTTGATATTGTGAATATTTGGGTTTATCCCAAATTTTGAATAAACACTTGTAACCTTTGAAGAGTGAATGGTTTATGGTAGTGATATGACCTTTGTTTGGGCACACTTTTATGACTGATCTGCCATCCTTTTTGAACATAGGCGCATCTTTTAGGTGTCACTACCATTTCGAAAGAGTGCTTAATTTGATTTTTCTGCACTTTTTTCTTTAGGTGGAACTTTACAACACATTTGCCTTGCCACTAGCTCTATCTAGGATAAATTTCAAAAGGTTGTAAGAGTAAGTGAGCAAAAGAACATACTCATGGGTTTTATTGAATACACATTTGTGAAAGAGGCCCATGCTCAACTAGATAAAATGCACCTCTTGATTAAAGCGAGAGCTTGACCTAGATTGATGAGGATGTTTCGCCTTCAGATGCAGGGCTGGTTGGTATTAGTTTGGCAGAGCTTGACTACGAGGATTCCAGTAGTTCGAGTGATGAGGAGTTTGGGGATGATTGGAGGCCTCCCTTCACTACATTTTTGCATTTTTTACTTATTTTGATATCAATGTATCATGCTACTCATTACAAATCATATTTATGATATGATATTATGATATCATATTTTCGATATAATAGAAATCTCAAATTCGACAATTTCATTTGTCAAATTTTATTTACTTTTAGTCTTTTAGTAATAGTATTCAAGTATTTAAAATGTTAGTATTTGCAATTTTGCTATTTTACTAATTTGCCAAAGTTTAATTTGAAATGTAATTCTTAAACATCTTTTTATAACTAGTTTTTCAAGTACTATATTTATGTCAGTGCTGCCCCCTGCTGCCCCCCCACTACCGTCACCCCATCGTCCCCGAAGATAGACCCTTGGTCCCCCTGTCCCCAACAGGGAACACGTCTCCATTAGGAAATTCTGTGGAACATTGATAGAAACACATAATCTGAAGTGAACAGTCTGACATTTCTCCTCCTAATTACACTTTGAGGACCTTCTAGTGCATGAGGACATCCCAAAATCTTTATAAGAAGAGGAGGCAGTTGGATTGTATGAAGAGGTAAGTAGATTTGAGTGTTGTAGAACAAAGAGAAGTATAATTGCATTGTAATTCATGCCATAGATCTAACATGTGTGTAATCAAGTGAAGCAAGGGGCAGATTATATTTCACAATGTTTTACATCTCATTGTTTTGTCTAGCTTCTAATAATTTGGTAGCAGTTTGTTTGCCACTACCAAAGCTGGTTTTACCACTGTTTCACCCTTCAAGGGGTTTCTAGGATAGAAATCTGCGTGTTCACTTCTCTAATCACAATATCCTTTCCTTCCTAACTGTCATTTATTTTAGTTATAGTTAGCATAGTCTAAAATTGTTTTGATTATTAATTTCTACTAGTAGTTGTGGCTGAGATGGAAGATCATTTATATTCTGTAAATTTTAAAAGTTCCTTGATATGTTAAAAAAAATGTTCCTAAAAAAAATGTTCCTTTCCAGTATTTTTTGTCTTCAATTTATTCCTTTTTCGTTTCTTAAGTTTTTTGCTCATTATATTTTCTTTTTTCACCATTCTAACAAGTTTCCCAGTTACAAAGTCTCTAATTAATTTGCATTTTCCTTTTAATTATTTTATTTACAATTACAGTATATTTGATATTGTTGTCAGAGCAAAACTTTTCACCATGATTGATTGCATTCTCCATTTTGACTCTGTCACTACTCCCTGTTAGCTTTAACTACGTTCAGTTTTTAATTTATAATTACCATGTGATTTTAATCTCTGGTTTAGGATATCTACTACAATTTTATGTTATACCCACCGTAATACAAATTAGAATAGGGTCATTGTGCCTAGTGCTTTAAGAATGCAGTGAATTTCAGTAGTCAGGTTTGTGATTTGTCTTCTATTTTGTATGTGAATGGCACTGTATCGAGAGGAGTCTGACACTTTTCCCAAACTATATGCAGGGTGCTGCCGTGCAGTATATCTTGGACTCTGTTCTTTCTGCATTACAAGAGGATAAAAACCGAAAGTTTGTTTATGTAGAACAGGTACTGTCCACCTAATCTCAAAATATTTATTTCCTACATGCATTTCAGAAGAGCAAATAAATCTTATTCAAGGCAGATTTTAAATACTGTCCCTATCTTTGGTGAAGATGATAAACTTTCCATGCTTAAGTGATTGCAGGCATTTTTCCAACGATGGTGGAGAGATCTAAGTGATCAAAAACAGGCACAAGTGAGAAAAATTGTTGAGTCAGGACAGCTTGAATTTATGTAAGTTTCTTTCCTTAAATGTAGTTTTATTTTCTTCAGCAAATAGCTACGAGGATTTGGGCCCTTTTTTTACTGACTAAGATGTAGTTATAAACAATTATCAGGGTACAAATTCTTTGAGGCCTGCTACGATTTCTGTTAGCTGTCAATTTTTATTAAAGAGCATGTATCCATATAGGAGATGATGGGTTACTTAAAGGCACCATTAAGTTCATATTTGAATCTGTTTGTTTAACTGACCAGTTTATGCAAAGGGATTCTTGGGGACCTTAGAGATGAGTAACTAGTTTTGATCAGTTAATTAATCCAGCCTTTTGATTCTCAACTTACAGAAATGGTGGTATGTGTATGCATGATGAAGCAACTACCCATTACATAGACATGATTGATCAGACAACCCTTGGGCATCAGTTTATCAAGAAGGAATTTGGAAAGATTCCACGCATTGGGTGGCAAATTGATCCTTTTGGGCATTCTGCAGTTCAAGCTTACTTGCTTGGCACTGAGGTCTCCTTTTTCACTCTTAGATAGTTGTAGATGTGAATTGGTAATTTTCTGATGGTCTCAATGCAGTACTTTTGTTATATGTCCATTGTTTTGTTGATTGTTCATTCAGAATTGTTAGTGTTTAACTTCTTACCTTCTAGTGTAACACAAAATGGAATAATGTGTACCCTAGAACATTTTTCAAATTAGAATGGGAAGCTCCTTGTAGCAAAAGCTAACTTAATCTAAACAATATGTATTGTCCATTTACAATCTCTATAGTGTTTTTTCAGTGGTTTACACATAGAAAGCAAAACTAAGGCATGCCTTCGAAGTATGCAACACAAACAAATTCAATAAAATAAAACCTATTTTTTTGGTTCTTGGGTTAAGGCATAGGTCGATTCAAGACTTTTGCTCCAAGTGAGGGGTTTTTTATGCTTTTTGATATGTTAGTGTTTTAATTTGTCTATTGCCAAACAACATAAGATGGTATAGGCTATATCACATACAGGTAACCATTCTTCAAATTGTAAGGGGAAGTTCCCTGAGATCTAAATAAACCTGAAACTAATAGGAATTTATGAGTATGTACACTGTAGTTTGTAGAATATTTCATGGGGGGTTTTGTATTAAATGTAAATTACTAATTGACTATGTTTTTACCCTAAATGTAAGCACTAGATTATCCATAGTCAAGACTTGCAATGAGATTTTCAGATTAAGGAGGATAAACAATTCAAGCATGAATGGAGTCAACTTTATATTGGCTAAAGGAGAGACCAAATTTTGATTGGGACATAGATTTGAAGCAAAAACATACAGGTGTTCTTACTATTGGCTAAAATAGAGGCTAACAGGTCTACACCAACAAAAGATGATTAAACAGATAAACATCACATGATCCCAGAAAATAAATTGCTGAGCGATACACAAATTTATTACTCAATGAATACCAAACATCAACGCAAAGTTTGAAAAAGTTATTCAATTTAATTTACTTGACGAAATTACAATCACAGTGAAACAATAACTTCAACTGAACAATTCTTTCTTCAACACAAGTCTGACATGAAATATCATTGCAATTTATGTGCTCAAGCCACTTATTTATAAGCTCATAAGAAGCAGCTCTTAGAGATCAAACAATAAAAAAATAAATTCAATAAATCCCCATTTTAAAGCAATCCTATCTCTATCCACTTCAAAGAGGAAATGAAACACTTAAATAGCGTCAATAGGATCCTTTCTACTTTAAGTCTGTTTTCTCCTCCATATGGGTTGCCTATGAGAAAGAATGGCTATTATCCGATGTTTTTTTTCTTTAAAACACTCAAGATAGGCACTGAAATCGAACTTAGGTAGTTATAATAGGAAGGGCATAGTTTCTTAGTGGCTACACCACCCAAAGAGTGTAAACGGTCTAGCATCTTCATACAATATTAAATGCAATGACTATCTAGCGATAATACCTTCAAAATGATACTATTTATAGCCAGCTCATTTATTCTCCTTTAATTAGAAAGGTAAGATAACATTTATAAATTGTTCTTTTGTTATGTAAATTGTAAATATATTATATTTGGTGTCATTACCTTTTTCTTGGGAGGGATGCAACATCAAAGTTAAAAACTATTTGGCTTAGCTTCCATGGAACTTTCATAATATCTTTTCCTGATATAAAATGATGAGTCATTGATGGAGACCCATTCATTATGTCATTTCTTTGGGCAGTTATACTCTCTTCTCCTTAGCTTTCTTTGATATCTAAGATTTTAAGGTATTGGACAATACTTGTATATTTGCAACTACTGGACAAGGAAAACACAACAAACTTTAAAAGAGTGTAATGCATAACAGTAAACTTTGATTTCATAATACATAACATTAAACTTCAAAAGAGTGTAATGCATAACATTAAACTTTGTTTTCATAATACTGCACTTATTTTGCAGCTTGGATTCGACTCTCTATTTTTTGGTCGAATTGATTACCAAGACAGAGAAAAACGAAGTGATCAAAAGGCCTTAGAGGTTGTATGGCAGGGATCCAAGACATTTGGTGCATCTTCTCAGGTAACCAATACTAATTTGTAACAAATTCTTTCTTGTATCTTGAAAGAACTGTAAACCAAGTTTTTAGATTGTAAGGATGTAATGAGCCTAACCCAATCTGACTCAAAACTCTTCACTTGCTGCCTTTGGAATTTTGTCAAATAGTTGGTGTGCAAGCTAATATAGGCTGATAAGAACTTCTGATTGCTTTGTATTGACTTTTCTTGTTGCCAATGATGTTTCTTTGAATGTTTTCAATGGTATCAATGATTGCAAATGACAACTATGAATGTTTCTAAGATAAAATGCAATTGCTTTGTATTTTTTGATGCATATAGATGACTGAAACTACTTGCAATATGCAGCTACATCAACTAGAAATTATGACAAACACTTGGATGCAACCTAAGATGGCATATGTGCAATTATAGCCAAGTGGCATTAACACAGACACTTGGTATGCAAACTTATAATAATATTTATGCCAAAATGAGAACCTACAGCCAAATGACAATTTGTCAAACACTTGGCATGAACATTTCATCAAACAGTTACTATGCAACTTGTCACTCCATTATTGATGTGCAATTCAATTACAATGCTGATATTGAATGAGCAGCCAAGACTCTTGGCTTTACAATGCAATCTTTAAGTCTGAGTACAATTGGCAGCAATTACCCTAGTCTATAAACTTTAATATGGATGCAAATAACATAAGAACCTGGTTACATGTAGGGCTGATGGTGATGAAGGAATGGCAGCCTCAAAACAGTCCATAAACATCCCTCTTAAACTCAAATTGTGCCTCTTCAAGTGCCGCCCCTGTTCTGGCCCAACATCCACCAAAAATAAAAATTATAGGAGCTCCAAACAATGATTTATGTCTTAAAAAATCATCGCCACCTATCAAGGATTGCAGCGCCCTTGTGCCCATATGAAAGCCCAGCCACTATGCCAAGCTATGAATAAAATCGTAGGTATCAAGTCTGAAGTAATGCGCCTGGGATGTAGCATCAACAATGTGCAATAATCAACCTCCTATAATGCCAATTTGTCCTTCTCCAAAGGATACAAATCAACAATGCAAAAACCTCTATCCTTCTACAAATCAATTCAGCTCAATTTCCCCAAAATTTGGCCATAGGCCATTAAATTTTGCAAAGTGGAAAGTCTTCAATAATTCCTCCAATGAAGCACAAATTGAACTTTTGAGTGAAGCCCACAATTAGCAATAATTCAGGTGATATTTCACAGCTTCAAAATTGCATAACCAATGAGAGTTTTCGTTCCCAATGGCTGGAAATGGCAAAAACCCTAGCCGGTTCCTCTCCAAGCAAGTTCTTCAAATCAAATGTCAATTCCTGGATAATTAGAAGCTTGGCAAACCCTCTCTTTATACTTCTTCCCAAGGAGAGGTTAATTCCTCTAGAAGCTTCTCAAAAAATAATATAATATTTGCACTTTACCGGTTGCCAAAAATATGACTTATAATATAAAGTGCAAATATAACATTATAGCATAACATTAAAATAATAATTATTATTAAAGTTACCTTTAATAATAATTAAACATTATATCTTAATAAAACTCCTTATTTCTCCAATTCAACTGAATCCAGGAAATGAAAACCATCAACTGACTAAATATCTGCCACAAAGGACCCCCTAACCATGGTCATTAGCCTACGAGGGTCAACTGATAGGCTAATCCTGCCAAAAATTGATGCTCATGAAAATGGGGACATTACAAAGGAGCTTTATGTGAATGCATTTATATATAGAATCCTGCATTAGATGGAATTGAATAATAAACATTTCTGTCTAAACATAAACAAAATTTTTTTTAATCACTTTATGTTAAAGAAAAGAAAATACATGCCAATGCATCAAAAGAAGTTAGAATAATCTCAATATCGTTTTATTTGCACTATTGTAAAACATCCAAAATGGTTGTAGGATGCAAAGTATGTAGGGAACGTCGGTGTACTAGCGCACTTTACCAACATGCATAATGGTCATTGACAAAAATTATATCAACCCTACTCCTAGTTTATGTGCATCTCAATGAAATGCTCCCATATCAAATATAACTAAATAAGTACATATGGGGGCAACCATTATATTTAGACAGGAATATTTAACAATTTGTTGTCACTGTCCCAAAAATATATCAAAATATTAACTTATGACCATGCCAATAACACTAACCACATCTACCCTTTCCTTTATTTTTGCTCACAATGTGCAGTACTGATATGCCAGGGCACAAAGCTAGATGTATTTGAGAATTCAAGCAATGTATGTGCATCTAACCAGTTTTACATTTTGAGAAGGCTCCAAGTTTCAGGGCTGCTCTCTATAGGTTAGATGCTACTTATATTATATTGATTTTTGATGTGTGCACTTCTCCACAACTGCACTTTTTCTGTACATAACTTTGTCCCTCTTTTTCTCTTTCAAAATGCACAATTGTTTTCAGTTTCACCTTGCATGGGAAAAATATTTTCTTCCATGGACACATTGTTTTATGATTCATCTTGTCAAATTTCAAAATAAAGTAAAATGAAAAGGTTGCTTCCTAAGCATTTATTGGGCAACTTTGAAGCTTTCTTTGATTTCCTAGAGCTGGAGAAAATTTAAAACTTACATCGGACAAAATTTTCTTCTCACCACTGAGTTTTTGTTGACCAAATCAAGAAAATACTATCTTGGGTATTTTTGATACATTTGATGGTTTAGATTCTCTTTATGTTGGTAAAACCAAAGAATGGGATTGAGAGAAAATGGCATCTCTTATGAAGAGAGTACTAAACTATGTTGTTGAACATAGTCTAAAAATAAAAAGTAGTTGCATACTTAAAATAGATAGTTGTTACAACAAACTAATTGCTTATTGTAGACAAGTGTACACAAACACTTTATTATAATATCAAACTAATATTCCAATACCCCCTTAATAACTAAGCTAGAAACAACACCAAGCTTGTCCTTAAATTTGAGAAAAATGAATAGGACCAAAAGGTTTAGTCATTAAATCAGTAAGTTGCTCTTGAGAAGTGCAAAATTGTGTCATGCCCCTAAAATAACAACACTAAATACCCAAGCATTGAAATACAAATAAAAAATAAAATAAATAGCAAATATAAATATTAAAAATATAAGTATAACTATTTATTATAATTATAATCATCATAATATATAATACTATGAATCTTAAAATATATATAACTAATATCATAGTTTACATACTCGGAATCGGAGAGTACTCTGCAAGCCCAAAATTTTTGACTCGGCAAATACTCGACAACTTAAAAAGTAGCAAAATTTCTTAGAAAAGCACTTTTTTTTTTTTGGCAAAATTCAATTACAAAATGCATCAAATGAGTCTAAAAACCATGAGGGAGTGTTTTATATTAAATTTCATGGTTCAATACATATGGAGGTATGAAACAAGCTTGTTGGAAACAACACTTAAATGACAATCTTTATTTCTAAATTCCCAAGGAGGAGGAACCCCTATCCGAGGTGTAGATATGAAAGAAATACTATCAATCACAACGTCAAACGATAAACTCTATTACTAAATTCCCAAGGAGGAGGAATCCCTATCCGAGGTGTAGATATGAAACAAAGCTTATTAATCACAACAAGAATAAATCTGGGACAGCAAATTGCATAACGAGACACGCACACAATGAACGATCAAACCAGCTTTATATTTAACTAAGTGAACCAATACAAAATACCAATATTGCACGGCAAGGTGGGCACAACAATTTTTTATCACAACAAAAGTTCTAAATAGTAAATACAATGTGAACAAATACCCAATAGCAATATTGCAGGCAAGGTGGCACAACAATTTGCTATGACGAGCAAAAGTTAAATACAAATGAGCAAGGGTTCTCTTATTTATAGAACTTCAAGGAGTAGGGAACCCTATGTTAAATTTAATGATCAGATAAATGCACAGAAAATTAATTCAAAATCAGACACAAAGACACAGCAGATACCCTGGGAAAACCCTCCTCTTGAGGGAGAAAAACCCAGCAACAAAATCTCTCTTATATATTATTCAAGAACAACACTCTCGTGTACAATGAGGCCGAACTCAAAGGCCAATAATAGCATCAACTCTAGATGCAATCATACAGATTACAATCTGCACTTAGAAGAATTTGCCAACTGCTCTTTTAAGGAATTCACACTTTTAATGAGAGAAAGAATATCGAACTTACTTGATTAATTACAATGAAGAACATCATCTAATATATATACATCATTGAGAGAAGGATGTGTCTCTTCCCAAACAGGTCGGCCACAAGAAGAATATAATCAAGGAAGAGAACACATCTCTTAGAAGGTTGTGCCTATGAGAGGAGTGAAGTCGTTCTCAACAAATAACGCACCTCTTCACAAGAGGTCGGCCTCTTTAGAAAGTCGTGCCACATCAAGGAGCCTCATTAGCTATTAATAATGAATGACGTGTCTCTTGAATAAGTTGCATATAATAATTAAATAGGCAATGGCTACATTTAAATATTATATTCATGCGATCTGGCTGGAATGTATTCGCCTGAAGTTGTCACAATCTTCAACACTCCCTCTCAGCTAGGGAGGATACTTCAGCTGCACAAGACATGTCACCTCAATGTGATGTCTACCACTATGGCTACAACCATGAGTGAACAAGAAGAATATCACCTCATCGTGATATCAGATATCGCCTCAACACGATATCAACCATAATGGCTACAACCATACTATGGTAAGTACAAGTGTTCATCACTTGCGTGATGTTGTCACCTCAACATGACTTTCACCATGGCTCTCCCAGAGGGTGAAACACAAGTACAAAATATGTCATGGAGTCACACACATGACATCCACCATGACTCTCTCAGAGGGTGGGAACAAGGGCTTTCACCTCAAATCTCAAAGAAATGCATTAACAAGGGATTTCACCTCGAACTTCTCTCATAGAGAACTCATTAAACAAGCTCACTGATACTGAGACTCTTTCTCAGTCAAGGTGGATTCTCCACCATACCAAGCTTATCTCGAAAGTACACAAACTTTATCCTGGAGAGAGCTTGGTGAGAATATCTGCCATCTGCTCATCAGTGTTGATGTACCCCAACTGTACAGCCTTCCGCAGTACCATATCTCTAATATAGTGGTACTTGATCTCAACGTGCTTGGTTCTGTCATGGAACACAGGATTGACAGAAAGCTTCACACAACTCTGATTATCACAATGAATGATAGTAGGCTCCATTGATTGTCCAAACAATCCTGCAAGGAGCTACGAAGCCACACTGCCTCCCGAGTTGCCATACATACTGCAGCTGTACTCAATGCTACAGATGACTGCTTCTTGCTGCACTAGGAAATCATAGCAGAACCCAAATTGAAGCAACAACCAGAGGTGCTCTTCTGATCTGTGACACACCCTGCCCAATCAGAATTTGTATAGCCATGTAACTCCAAGTCTGCATCTGAAGAATACCTCAACCCATATCCACCTGTGTCGTGCAAGTATCTCAGGATATGCTTAGCTGCAACAAGATGTATCTGTCTCGGATCACACATAAACTGGCTAAGTGCACTCACTGCATAACAAATATCAGGTCTAGTGTCAACTAGATACATCAATGATCCAATTAGTTGTTTGTACAATATAGGATCCAACAAGCTGAACTAGCTGCAGCCTCCTTCAACTTATGTAGGTTGGTCTCCATGGGTGTAGACATGGATTTGCAATCCATCATACCAAATCTCTTAAGTATATCAATGGTGTACTTCCCTTGACTTAGAATCATCTCATCTGATTTCTACAAGACTTCTAAGCCAAGGAAGTAATGCATGAGCCCAAGATCCTTCATCTCAAATTCAGAAGTCAACTCCTTCTTACACTCAAGAATCAGGCGATCTTCTCCAGTAAGAATCCAATCATCAACATATAAGACCAAAATTAATGCTTCACCATTGATTACCTTGAAGTAGAGATTAGAATTAGCATCATTCTTCAAGAAGCCCAAACTTGATAGGTAACGATCAATCCTTCGTACCATGCACGAGGAGCCTGCTTAAGACCATACAAGGCCTTCTTCAGCTTGCAAACATGAGACTCCTTCCCATGAACCTCAAATCCATCAGGTTGCTCGATATAAACTTCTTCCTCAATCACGCCATTGAGAAAAGTTGTCTTCATGTCCATCTGATGAATCTTCCATCCTCTAGATGCAGCAATGGCAATGATGGTTCTGACAGAAGTGTAGCGAGCAATAGGAGCAAATGTTTCTTCATAATCAACTCCCTCTTTCTATGAAAACCCACGAGCCATGAATCTTGCCTTGTACTTCTCAATGCTCCCATCTGCAGCATGCTTGATTTTGAAGAGCCATTTTGAAGATACCACTGATTTGCCCTTGGGTCTAAGAACAATGTCCCAAACATCATTCTTCAGAATTGATTGATACTCCTCTGCCATCGCATCTCTCCAAACCTACTGACTAGATGCTTCTTCAGCACAAGAAGGCTCAGAATCAATAATCTGACTCATCAGGGCAACATAAATGGAGAACTTATGTGGCCTTTTGCTTTCTCTAAATGTGCCTCTAGGATCTGCAAAGCTTTCAGCCTCTTGCATAGTACGCCTAGCCCATAGAGGTTTCTTTCTCCCAATTACAATGTCGGTAGGCCCATTAGTAGGTTCCAAGGGTTCAACTAAATCAAGATCTTCCTTTGGTTCCACAGTCTCCCTCTGAATCTCAAGAGTATGGTCAACTTCCATATCCTGAGGAGACTCTTCATTATCGATCTCCATATGATTGCCCCTGGATCTCCTGAATGCAACATCTTCCTCGAATGTGACATCCCTACTGATCTCGATCAACTTCTGTCCTGGAATGTAAATTCTCTAGGCTTTTGATGTCTCGTTGTAGCCTACAAAAATACCCTTCTTGTCGGAAGGCTCCAACTTAGTTCTCTTTTCCTTCGGAATTTGAACATAAACAGGACATCCAAAGATCCTCAAGTGACTGACTTCAGGCTTCTTCCCTGTGAAGGCTTCTTCTGGAGTTATATTCTCCAAGACCTTGTGAGGACTTCTTGTCCTAGAAGCTTCTGCCCATAAGAAGGTTTGCAAGTCTTGGTCATGGATCATGGCTTTTGCTGCTTCCACGATCGTCTTGTTCTTCCTTTCTACAACACCATTTTGTTGAGGATTGTAGGGGACACAAAACTCCCTCTTAATCCCTGCATCAAGACAAAAATTTTGAAAACTGCCAGAGGTGTATTCTCCACCATTATCAGATCTGAGGACCTTAATTCTTTTACCAGAAAGATTTTCAACCAAGGCTTTAAATTCCTTAAACCTATCTAATACTTCCTCAGATTCTTTAGTTTTCAAAAAATAAATCCAAGTCTTCCTAGAGTGGTCATCAATAAAAAGAACATAATTCAAGAATCCACTCGAAGACGGAATAGACACAGGACCACATAAATCAGAATGAATAAGGTCTAAAATAGACTTAGATCTATTTTCTCTACTATGAAAAGGGGCTTTTATATTCTTACCCAAAGCGCAACCCTTGCAAGTACCTTTGTGCTCCTGGTTGAACTTAGGAAGGCCCGACACCATCTTCTCCATGATAGGTAAGGCTCTAAAGTGTAGGTGAGCCAATCTTTGATGCCAAAGATCACATAGACTTGAAGAATCATGAACCAAAGCTTGCAAAGGACGTGTGCAGACCTTGTAAAGGCTTTCATGTCTAACTCCAATTACTTGAGCATCCTTGAAGCTAGAGTTCTCCATCCACACTAGAACTTTGCCTTTGGAGAAGGCAACTTGATATCCTTTATCTTCCAAGGCTGAAATAGAAATAAGATTGCGCTTGATTCCAAGAACATAAAGAACATTACTCAACTAAAGTGTGATGCCGGAATCCAAATGAAGTGTAGAGGTCCCAATTCCTTTCATGAAGTAGCTAGCATCATCTCCAATGATGACTTGCTCGGAAGACTCCTTCTCCACCAAACTTGATAAGTGCTCCTTAAAACTAGTGATGTGTCATGAAGCACCATTGTCGATCAGCCAAGTGTTGGTGTCAGTAGGTACATTGCTTGATAGAGCTGAATAAAACAAGTATTCGCATGAATCCTTCTGCGGAGAAGCATCATCAACATCTGTAACATTGGCCTGTTGCTTAGGTCTAGTTGGACAATGCTTAGCGAAGTGCCCAAACTTATCACACCTAAAGCATTGAATCTTGGACATGTCTCTCTTCTTCTTGAAGGGAGGTGCATCATCATTTCCCTTGTCTTGATTCCTCTTGAAGAATCCTTTCCTTCCATCTTTTCCTTTCTTCTTTGAAGCATGGGAGGCGAGAACATGAATGTCTTCATTCTTTGAACTTTGACCAACGCCTCTTGCCAACAACCTTGATTCCTCTTGAATGCAATCTGATCTTAGGCGATCAAACTTAGGCAATTTTGATCTTGCACTGATTCCCTGAATGTAAGATTCCCAAGACAAAGGTAGACCATTGAGAGCGAGCATAGTCAAGTCTTTGTCATCAACCATATGCCCTATTGTCGAGAGCTGATCTCTCAAATCTGAAATCCTCATAAAGTATGCAATCACTGATTCACCTTTTGCCATCTTCACATGATGTAGTTGTTGCTTCAGTGCAAGTGCTCGGCTGGTATTGTTGATTTCGTACATCTCTTCAAAGTTTTGAACATGTCTCTTGCTGTCTTCAACTTAGAGACGATAGGAACAATATGATCCTTGACGGAATCAACCAATATCTTCATTGCTTTAATATATTTCTTCACCCACTGCAACTTCTCTTCTTCCTCCTCAGGTTCAGGAACGCTAGACTCCACAAACTCACCCAAGTCATTTTCACGCAAGGTAAGCATGATCCTAAATCTCCATGAGGTATAGTTTGATGCTCCTTCGAGTCAATCCTCGATCTTCAATCCGTTCACCATCTTGATTGATGTAGAGATAGACAAAGAACTATAACAAGAGAATAGAGTATCGCTGTGAAAAACAAATCTGATCACGATCTTCTTCAAACCCGCTCTGATACCGTGTTAAATTTAATGATCAGATAAATGCACAGAAAATTAATTCAAAATCAGACACAAAGACACAGAAGATACCCTGGGAAAACCCTCCTCTTGAGGGAGAAAAACCCAGCAACAAAATCTCTCTTATTTATTATTCAAGAACAACACTCTCGTGTACAATGAGGCCGAACTCAAAGGCCAATAATAGCATCAACTCTAGATGCAATCATACAGATTACAATCTGCACTTAGAAGAATTCGCCAACTGCTCTTTTAAGGAATTCGCACTTTTAATGAGAGAAAGAATATCGAACTTACTTGATTAATTACAATGAAGAACATCATCTAATATATATACATCATTGAGAGAAGGACGTGTCTGTAATGCCCCCTTTTGACAGGAACACATAAACCCTAATCTTGCTTTCCAAATATTTCTCAAAGGGACATTTGAAACATTAGAGGTCAATAAATTCCAATAATAACGTCTAACTAGATCAAAGATGATTTAGTTATTTGTTCCTTGCCAGAGGAATATTTGTTTCCTTCCTATTATTCACTATGAATGATTTCCTTTATGAGTACAAACGACTTTCGAGTTCCCCTAGACGAAGTTCTTTTATACCATTTAACATTGTGGAGTCATTATTACTTATAAGGATTAATATTTGCTACAAGCATCATTAATCATTATTGGATAATCACAAATGACACACTTTTATATATATCGTCTTGTTCATATTGTATGCGCCCACCATCTTTGATGTATCTATGTATTTTAATATATAAGCACATATATCAAACTATACACTTATCAATGGTTAACATATCATCCCAACTTTCAATGTATTTATCCATCTTAATATGTTCCACTATGAATTCAGCTATGTCGATACATATTAACTATGAGACTACTAACATGATATGCATTTCTACCCACAATAGATTGGTATGCAAAAAGGGCTAACTACAAACAACAATAATTATCCTTTATTAACATCTTTATTATTATCTCCATCAATATTAGACATTAATGATTTATTAAATACCAATTATTAATATCTACCTTTAATTAATATAATCATAATCTCGTTTAAGTCACGGATTGATCATTATTACCTAATTGAATATAATACATATATACTATGGCTGAACTGCCTATTACTATCGTATTCCAGTTATGGTGTATAAATCAATTGAAACTTAATGCCTAATTGCACTATAAATAATCACATAAGTTATAAATCTATATTTGTCTTATTATTGATGAATATATAACTTATTGATATGACTTCAGTAATATATATATATATATATATATATATATTTAACATTATCAAATTTATATTTTCAATGCTTAACAATTCAGACTTTCGATAATAAACATTTTTTAACTATATACTCACAGTATTTGATGTTGCTGCTATTCCCTATAGATCAGACTTGTACCTTTTACCCATTCTTTCTTCCATTTGAAGTCTTTGTGTCTTCGATTCCCCGTTCTCCAATGATCTGCAAAAAGACATCTCACTACTAGCTTACGTGGTGTTCTTTTTTTTTTATGCCTTTGTTTTCATTCCCTCTTAATACCTGAACGCATTAACTGGAGTGATACGTCCCCTTGAAAAGGACGCGACTTTTGGCTGATTGTTTATTTACTGTTTGTTAATTCTAAATCACATTTTTGCATAACTTTATTTCCGATCGCTTGCCTTAGTCCCCTTAATACTACTATTGATTTTGCTCCTTATTCGTTTCACATTACCAAAAGTAATGCAGACAATAAAATGTGTGTCAGAGCCTGTTCCCCTATGCTGTGTGATTTTATTTTGTATTATACTTATATTAGCAACTCTTGGGCCCACCTTCCACTTAAAATGTTTATTGGTTCGTTCCCAAGTTAATCATTATATAAACCCATGTATATACCACCACCATTATATGTGATTCCCTATCAAGCACCAACCCCTTACTCATATAATCGGTCATTCGTTAAGGTGAGTAAATGGTTGGATATAAAAGATGTCAGACTTATCTTGGAAACCCATTTTTGAAATATTATGCCATTTATAATATTTATTATTTTATTATTATTTAAATTGTGTGTTGTCGATATTTATAATTACAATATTATCTTGTGATAATTGTAATTATAAAAATATTAAAATGATAATATTTTCTTTAATAATTTTATTATGTATTTTGTTTCCCACTTTCACTTATTTGTATTGGGGACATGACAGTGTCTCTTCCCAAACAGGTCGGCCACAAGAAGAATATAATCAAGGAAGAGAACACGTCTCTTAGAAGGTTGCGCCTATGAGAGGAGTGAAGTCGGTCTCAACAAATAAACGCACCTCTTCACAAGAGGTCGGCCTCTTTAGAAAGTCGTGCCACATCAAGGAGCCTCATTAACTATTAATAATGAATGACGTGTCTCTTGAATAAGTTGCATATAATAATTAAATAGGAAATGGCTACATTTAAATATTATATTCATGCGATCTGGATGGAATGTATTCGCCTGAAGCTGTCACAATCTTCAACACCCTAAAATCTCCTTGAGTTTACACTTAGTCTTGCAAGCATGCAAGAGTTTATTCTCTAAGTCTAACTGTATGCAACCTAACAGTTAATTGGAAAACTACCTCAGTTAATTGAACTAATACAAAATAAATGGACCTTGCAACATGCAAGTCCTTATTGATATGAGAGTCAACTGATAACTAAAATTAGTTAACTAAATTCTAACTGAAAGTTCCACATAGGTGACTCCAATATAGATGTGCACAAAGGTGAGACAGCGAGTTAACTTGGAAAGAGGCATCAAGTTAACTGCTGTGTCTAATGTCTATTTTGAAGAGGTGGGATGTCCTGACAAGTAGTTCACCGGCTGTGATTACAAGCAATCAACTCCTCCAAGAAGTTGTTAATTGCCTCATCATTTGGAGGTCGTCACATGTCTCAACTGTCATTTTACTGCCTGTCAACAATTTGAACAATCCTGGAAATATTTGCACACTTCAACTAGTGGTTCACTACGTGGTAACTTTGGCAGCTCCGCAAATGGAGTGATGGCCTCTATTTCTTTTACATCTTTACACTTTTGATGCTTTTGACTCTCTTGACGCTTTTCACGTTTTTCTCAATGGAAGAGTGTTGCATAATGAAACCACGAAGTTTGACTGCGAATACTCTAGCTGTGAGAAATGCTCCTGAATTCGATGCGCACGTAGAATTCCAACGATAATTCGACCCTCTAAACTAGCCTTGGAAGGCTATCAGCTATACGAGGTATGAAACCATGTGGACTTTGAGTGGCTACACTTGCCAAATTGTTTGAATCAACCCTCCGGATGTGCTTGATTCAAATCGGTGTCATCTTTTCTTATGAAATCGTGAATTAAGATCGATTTGGTCTTGAATTCAGTTTGAGTGAACTGCATTCTAAAAAACTAGCTTGTTGATTGTAAACATGACTATGTTCTGACAACTTTCTCGGTGAGTTAAAAATAGTTCTGGCAAGGCTAAAAATAGCTTGTCGAGGAGCAATTTTTATGAAAAATTTCGAGACATGGGTTTTGTAGAGAATGTATTTCTAAGCAAATCCACAACGTCAGAAATTCAAAAAATGCCTTTTTCCTTGGCATGCGAAGACTTTTTGAAACAAAAGTAGCAGGCGCTGGGCTGCAAGGGCAATTTTTCTCGAAAAAATCTAACATATGGGTTTTGTTGCCACTTGAGAGCTGATCAAACCTAGTTTTTTTGTTTTCTCAAAAATTAACTTTTTCACCCGCATGCAAAAGAATTTTTGAAAAAAAAAACACAGTACTTCAAAATGAGAAGTAGCGGGGCAATTTTCTCGAAAAAATCTAGAACATGGGTTTTGTAGAGAACGCTGTACTGATCAAACCTAGATTCTTCATTTTTTGAAATGTTGACTTTTTGATTGGTATGCAAAAGAATCTTCGGAAAAAAGCATAGGGGGCCTATATGGGCACTGGGGGCAATTTTTCCAGAGAAAACTAGCACATGGGTTTTGTAGGCGCTAATGAGCTAAATAGACCCAGATTCTTCGTTTTTTTGAAAGTTTACTTTTTTGACCCACATGCAAAAGAATCTTTGGAAAAAAGCATAGTATTTCAAAATGAGAAGTAGCGGGGCAATTTTCTTGAAAAATTCAGAAACATGGGTTTCGCTGCCAATGCTAAACTGAGTGAATCCAGATGACCAGATTCTGAAAAAGATGTCGTTTACTTTGACATGTGAGAGAAAACCTAAGACAAGGATAAAAGAATTTTGAGAGAAAATAGAAAGTATATTTTGCCTCTGAAAATGACACCTATGCCTTGAATGAAGTTCGATGAAGTCTGGAATGCATACACTGAAAAGATGAAGTCTGAAAAATAATTCCTCTGAGCAATTTGGACCTGGCACTACAAAGAACATTAGAAAATTTCACTTGTAGAGCCTTAAGATCTTGCTTGCACAAGAAAATAGATGTTTTCCTTCAACCTGTGATGAGAAAATAGGCGCCCAAGTGCTTTAATGAATAAATTTCATGAATTAAAGCGTCACATGCAAGTAAAACCCTTAATTTAGGATGAAATATTCTCATTGGACCTCAACTTAGTTAATTGAATGAAGATAAAACCCTAAAATGGGCACCACCCAACATGCACAAAGAAATACGTCACATGCAAGTAAAAATGGAGGTGAAACTAAAGGTTAATTATTATTTTAATCTAGTTCAAAAATTCCACCATTATAAGGCGGCCAATTCACTTGAGTTTTTAAAGTAAAAGTTTGACTTTAGGCACCATCTAGACTTAGAAACTTTTTAAATTTTTTTCCATTTTAGCCTTTGCAAATGTCACCAAAGCCTATGTTTGATCACTGATTCTGATTGACTGATGTATCTAGTAAATTGGTTGACAATTTTGTTGAAGATCAGGATCAAAACTGAAAAGGAGCTCCTTGAGGTTGCAAACCGTAATTCCGACTTCTGAGCCTCCAAACTTCAGGGCGCCCCTGGCCTCCAGGGGTGCTTTTCCTCATCAGACTTAGTCAAATTTTCATGCATTTTCATCATTTTGAACTTGATCTTGGCTACACTTCATTCTGCAACTCTCGGTACTTGACAAAACTTTAGAGCTGGCTAACAGGCTCACTGTAGAGTTGGCTCAATTTTGAACATGATCTCTTGGAGAGTACAAACCCCAAATCCTTCATTTGATAGGTGAAAATCTTGGGCGCCCCTGGCCTCCAGGAGCTCTTTTCTCTACCAGTGTTAGTCAAATTTTCACCAATTTCATTTCCTCCATTTTTCGTCTGATCTGCAATTTCAGGCGTTAGACAGGTCTCGTAGACTTGTAACTAGATTCATTGCAAAGCTAACAGGATGTTGAGTAGATGCCTTGAAGAAGACAACCTCTGAAAACCACATCTGGTTGCCCAAAATGAAGGGCGCCCTTGGCTAGCAAGGGTGCTTTTGCCTTGGTGATCTTCAGTTCAACCTCTGTTTTACATGTCCATTCGCTCAACCGCTGTTGCCGTTTGATAAGTCTTGCAAACTAGCTAACATATTCATTGCGAAGCTGGGTTGAAGCTGAGAAGATCATTTGGAGATAGTCAATGCCAAAAATTGACATCTGATGCCTTGAATTCTTGGGAGCCCCTAGCCTACAGGGCTCGCTTTTATTTCTAGACTTAGCCATTTTTCAAACTTGTTGATTTTTTCATTCAATCTGCAAATTCAGGTGTAAGACAAATCTCCTCTGACTTGTAGGCTCATCGCGAAGCTGACAGGATTTCGGAGAAGACTTCTTGGAAGTGACAAATCTTAAAAAGTTGATTTGGACCCTTGAAACCTAGGGAGCCCTTGGGTTCTAGGGGCTCTTTTATTTCCAGAGAAATTTTTTGAGGATTTCCTCCTCGAAGAAAATCCCCTCCATGACGAAGCATCGTTTTGAACATATCTCGCCACATAATCTTCACTGGAGCGATTTAAACTTAGATTTCGACACCTGGTATTTGGCTATCTGCCATTGTTGACCTCGGAGGTCCTAACTTTTCTCTTGAAAAATTGAAAACAACCCACTAGACTTAAACTAACTTTTTCTTGATTCTGACTTCAGCACTGTGATTGTGAAATGAAATAAATCAATCAAAATTATTTTCAGTCAATTCTGGAAAGATCCTATTTTTTAGGGTTTTTCCTAAAAATAGGGTCCTGAAAACCCTAATTTTCAAAATTTTGCCAGTATCTTTTAGACAGTAAACTAACTAAAAGCCCATACTTGATTTTCCCAAAAACTGACTTTTGACGACACTTTTACAAGGTTTAGACTATTTTAAGCAAAATGCCTTAATGAAGCAAAAAATTTGTTTTGGGTACAACATATATTTAAGCTCAAAAACTGAATATTACAAGAGGATTTTACAGCTGAAAATTCCAGATTTTAATAGCAGCCAAAATACTCAGTTTTTCGTCAAACAAATTACAACCCAGTTCATAAAATAAGGCCTATTATCTAAAACAAACATACCCAAAACCCTGGGTTGGAGCTGCATAGCTGCTGTAGTGTAATCTGCCCTGGAAATTCACCAAAATGTGCCGCAACAACAGGTGTCTTCGTCAAATCACCAAACCGATGGTTTCCAATGAAGTATCCAATAACTGGAATGCCCTACACGCCTCCACACAAGCCCCAAGCAAGCAAAATAGCATCCATAAAGTGTACGGCTAGTTGTAGAAGAGGCATGACCAACATGAGAGGTGTACAGCCAGCAAATAAGAATATGTGCAGCAGCAAATGACTTGAAAACTCCACTATGTTCTCTCACAATCCCTTCAAATCTACAAACTGAAGTCTATCTACCTGATACAAAGCCTTCAATCGATCTTTGTTAAGCAACAATGTGTTTCCTGGCTGAAAACACCATTAAATCTCTTGACTACATATTGCAATAGCAAATAGATTGTAAGCCAAGAGGGATTTCTTCCTCAAAGCCCCTGAAAAGCTAATCTCTCAATGAGACTGAAATTCATTAACAATTTTCTCTCCACCAAGCCCCCCCAATGAGCTCTCAACTCCCCTTTATATAGAACTCCTTGATCTTATAGAAAGACCCGAGAAGAGTGTTCAACAAGATTTTAGAAGAATATTTTAATATTCCTTGATGTGACCCCTTGATATGACTCCTTGATGTGACATCTTGGTGTGACCCCTTATGTGACTCCTTGATGTGACTCTCTAATACTTGGGTCACTTTTTGAAGATATATTAATAAAGTGCCTTTATTAATTTATCATTAAAGTATGTCACTTTTTAATCTTTTAATATAATTATTTAATATTACCCTTTTGACTTGACATTACAAAACCTCCTCATTCAAGTCTCCATTCAAGAAGAAACTTGACATCCATCTAATATACTTTCCAACCAAACTAAGTAGTTATAGAAAGAAGCACCTAAAATGTAACTGTTACTAATTTTTTGCGTTTTGCATAAATTAGTAAGAGTTTGGCAGCAATTATTTGCTGGGGTATTCAAAATTTTCTGTCAAAGGTGTTCAGTGAATTTTGTTTTCAAAATTACAAATTCAAAAGCATGTTTTAGGATTGCTTTATCAAAATCATTCAACCAGATTGAGTTAAACTGATTGGATAGTCTTGGCAAGGCAATCGTTGAACAAATTTCATTTGAAGAACATCATTCAAGCTGAGTGATACATTATGTAGTGATTGTTACTGCTGTTTTTCAGAAAAGCATTACAGATTTAAGAGCTAGAGTGTAGATAATCATTCATTTTGATTACAAAACATGTTTTCAGAACAATTGCAATATCATTGTTTCATTATGTAATCGGAAAAAATTTAGATTGCTGATCATAAGACATTTCATATCATGAACAAATGATTTATTAAGAGAAATATGTTTTGTGATCCCACACAAGCCGTGGGTAGACTAAGTTGATTCAATTCAACAAAAAATACAAACTATACAACTGAGGAACAAGTAAAGTGAAACATGTAAAGAAAATCATGCCGTCATTGCCTTGAGGACTGATGTAGACTTGATTCATCATTCTTCTATTTGGTCTTCAGCATCTTCGGTCTTCAGCTCCTTAGCTTCTCAAATTCAGCATCTGCAATTGGTAGAAAGTGATGTTAGAGCTCAGGTCACGAAATTCAAAACATGCTAAGTTCAACCGAAATATAATTTGCATCTATTGTTGAATCAAATCAATATAGTCAAATTCTAAGAGAATAAAAAATGCCAGATTCAATCATCAGGGAATCATTTGATCCAATGTTTTTACTAACTTGTTTGTTTCATGTGCAGAAACAGGAAAAGTAATGTTGCTGAATTCATCGAATTTCAATATGATTGGGGTTAAATGGGCTCCCACAAGGGTGGAGCCCAGCTCATTTAGAAAATTGTGCTACAAATTCATCATGACGTCAATACAGTTAAAAAAAAAAAAAATTCAGAAGAGCAGCCTCATATAAAAGAGATTGTTGCATTATTTCATTATATGCAATGTCTTTTATGTATTTTTAAATATATAAGCTCTTTTATTGCAGATTTCTTCATGCCAAGAAGAGAACAGATTATTAATTCCCAAGAGTTAATAAGCTGATATCAATGAATTTTACAGTGCTCAAGGCATCCAGAACAAAGATTTAAAGAACAACCATGTTCAGTTTACGAATACAATGCATAAAGGGTTTCATTCTTCGTAAAGCAAGAGTTATGGCAGCTATGAAAAGTTTCAACAAAGAGATATTATTTATTCACCAATGCAATATTAGTCTCTGGTTCTGATATACTTTACTGTTCAAAGAGGGGTACACATGTTTTTTCAAGTTTTCAGTCATGATAGAGGCCAAAATAACCCAACTGAATTCTTAACAATAACATTGGTATCATAGCAGATTTTTCTTATATCCTGTCTTTATAAATAGGACAGAAAGATTCTTATATTTTAAAGATTCAGACTTTCAAATGAAGACATATACCAGAGATATGGCTGCCATTCAGCACAACAAAACTGTAGTGTATAATCTGAAAGAAAATTAAGTGGCCAAAATATGTACAGAGCAGAGATTTGCAGCCACCAAAAGTTTTCTTGAGCTCTCGAAATAAGCTTAAATATAGAAAATAATGGCGGCCATTACAAAGAAACAGATTTACAAGGAATGCTCAGAGTTTTTATGGCAGCCAAGCAAGGAAATAAAATCCATCAGAAAAACAGTGTTTCCAGCAGCCATAAGTTTCCAGATTTGTGAAAAAATAAGACTTACCTTTTGTTTTTCCTCCAAATCTCCACAAAAATCTTTTGGAGAGGTGATATATAAGGCGGTTTTATTATAAGGCTCGAATCTCAGAGAATGTTGGCATCCAGAAGAAAAACACAGCAAGAGTTGTTAAAAATGTCAGAAAAATATACATAACTGCGCCATTTGAGCTTAAAAAGCTTTCAAAATGCATGTATTTTTCTGTTTTTAACAAACACACAAAAAAGAAAAAGAAGTTTACCTTTTATTTCTGTGTTTTAACTTCCAGAATATCAGAAAATGGTGGAGTTTTCTGTGTAAATCAGCAAAAACGTGGCTGGGGTTTCATTCATGGCGGCTCTCTTCTTCCAACAGCAAAAAAATGAAATGAAATGAATGTTCATTTTAGGATTATAACCCTAAGGGATGCGTTGGAGAAGGCAATCTTTTGCCTTAAAGTTCTTTCAAAAGACTTTTTTATTTCCTTTCTAAAAGCTTTCACTTCAAACGTGGCTTTCTAATACCTTCATTTATTTTGAATATCTTTTTGATATTGATATCATATGATAGATTTAATCAAAAATAAATCTCTTTATATTTGATTAAGAACTCTTTTATTTTTGCATTTGGAAATAATTGAAAGACTTTATTTTAAAGTGATTTATTATCACTTTTTAAATAAATGTTATTATAAATGCAAAAATAGGATATGGTTATTAATTTTTATTTGCATTCATTTTTATTTGTAAATCTTTATTTAAAATGATAAGTTATAAATCATTTTAAATAAATGATATCATAAAATGCAAATCAAAGTAATTTGAATGAAATTTCAAATTATTGAATGATGGTCAAAGGGGGTTCAAATTGAGCTTTAAATTACTTGTATGAGTCATGGAGATGGTTAGAAATCAATGCCAACATGTTGAGAAGATCAAGGATTTTTTAGCACTAAATCAGGAATTTGACTTCAGTTTTGAGCTCTTTTTGACTTGACATGAGTCAAGGAGTGTTTTGAGGTACAAACACCTTTGTTACTTTCAGTTATGATCCTGATTTGGAGGGATTTTCATTTGTATACGACCCACAAAGTTGTTCAAACTTTGACAACTCTTGTTGGAGTTGGTTGGCAATTGCATGCCTTATTTGGAGGAGAGGATTGACAACACATCAGCTTTTGGAGCCAAAATTCAATTTCGAATTTTGAGACTCTTTCTATAATTCTTTCTCTTCTTTCATTATTGGAGTTAGTTCTTGGTTTGGAGATTGCTGAGGCATATCATTCTCACTTTGTAACTCATGATTTCTTGAGATTTGTAATACAAATATCTCAGATTTTTCAATAAAGAAGCTTGTCATTTCTTCTCAGTTCTGTCTTGTGCATGTATTGTGAGTAAGTCTTTAGATTAACAGTTTGTGATTTCCATCAAATCCTCATTTTAATCTTATTGCCTCAATGTCTTGCTTAGATTCAGTATGTTATAGTGCAGGTCATTGATTGTGTTTCATAGATTTGTTGAATGCTTGTTATGAAAACATCATTGTTTTCTTTCAAACAAACTTCTATCATAGAAGCCTTTCAAATGAATCATTTATGCAGAATATGCTAGATTGAGTAGTGGATTCTCTTTTAGTTTCATTTGTCAAAATATCTTGAGAGTTTTAGAGCAGATTCAAGTCATCTTTACATATTGGTGAATCACCTTTTTTTCAAGTTTTATGTTTACTTTATCCTTTTATCCTTTACCTCTGTTAAAAACCAGTTTTACAAGAAAATCCAAAGGGAACCAGCCCAAAACCTGGAGGTCTATTCTCATCATAGGATACCCACAGTCTGAGAATAGTCCCATGTGCACAGGATTTAATAAGTTATTCAGCTTAATTTCGGGTGCAAATCCTTGTGTTAACAGTAACTATTTTAGCAGTAGGAGCAACATTTTTTTCATAATCTATCCTCTCTTGTTGCAAATATCCCTTCGCAACTAGACATTCTTTGTACTTGTCCAAGGAACCATCAGCTTTACCTTTTACTTTATATAATTATTTGCATATGATGGATTATTACCTCGAGGCAATTCTACCAACTCCCAAGTACGATACTTCCTCGATGCATTATACTCAACTTCCATAGTAGTTTTCCATTTTCCTTTTCTTTTTACCTCATGAAATTTTTGTGTTTCAAAATCTTAAAAAAAATTGAAAGATTGAAAAAAATGAACATGCTTAGTCGCTAAACCAACAATTGGTTTTCCTTTTCTTTGTGTTTGTTGGATCTGATTGAGGAAGTTCATCCTCATGTACACCATCTAAAATGGGTAATACCACTTAGGTTGCTAATGTGTCACACACATGTTGTGAAGTCAAGATCTCTACAAGAGCTTGAGTTGGAGTGGGAACATTTTCTATCTTTCTTCTCTAATAGACAAGTGGAGAAGTACTAGCCAAAGGTTGATGCATAGGCTTCCTTGGTGGACTGGAGGGTTCATCTTTCGAAGGTACAATTATGATTTGAATTTTATGTAGGCACCATAGCAATTAGATTTATTCTTTAAGAACTCAACCCACATTTTCTTGGAGAAATCATTCACCAATATTATAAAATACCTTGAGTCATTGATAGTGGGATATTTCTAGGAAGGATCACAAAGATTTGTATGAATTAGATCCAAAATTCCCTTAGCAAATTAGGAACCTTCTATATGAAATTTCTTCCTCTGTTTCTTTCCATCCAAACACCAAACACACAAATCCTAATTGTCTTATATAGGGAATAACTCCTGAACCATATGGATCTACTGAGCTTGGCCAAATAGTAAAGATTTAGATGACTATTTCTTTAATGGTTAAGGCATGCAAATTATTTTTAGTAGGATCAACAAGCTTATAAAAATCCCCTTACCCAATTCCTAGAGCAATTGTTTTATCTTATTTTACATTAGAGACAATGTGTTTATTTCCACTATAGTTGACTTGGATGTTCATGTTTTCAGTAAACTGATTGACAAAAATAAGTTTTTTGTTCATGGTTTTGGGTACCAAAACCATTGCTCCATTTCCTAGAACAGAGTTTCACTTTCAAGGCTAGGGTTGTCATTATGAAAGTAAAACCTGCTCATCCACAAACCATGGAGGGTTGAAGGTCAAGTCTACATGAGTAGGTTTTCTCTCCTACTCTTTGAGCTCATCTTAGACTCGCGGGGGTATTCTTAGAGGTTTGATAAACAAAATGGACAACCAAAATAGTGCTAGCTAAGCCCAACCTATTGACTTGACTCTAAAGATCTCATACTAAACATGGTATCTAAAGATGAAATGCTCCTCGATCTCCACCTCCTGGAGGGAGCAGCGATGAAAGTTCTAGTCAAGGAAAGGAATATGATCAAATCAAATTCAACTTGTAGCTAACCCTAAAAACCTCTACCTATTGAAATCTTCTAGAAGATGTAATGTCTTGAAGTATTTTTTTTTAAATTTTTACAAATATTTGATGAAATGCATGAACCCTCACACTTTATGATCACCAATATCCTAGTGTGGGTAAGGTAAGAGCATACCGTAGTTGGGACACTAACTATTGGCAAACAATCTACACAATTCTACAATGTGAAGTTCCCTTGAGAGTTTTTTACGATATTTTTCAATTTGACAATGCCAACATATTGGCAAACAGTTAGCATGTGATTGGCTAGCATTTTGTCAAATAGTTATCATATAATTTGCTCACAAATAAATAATCATTTGGCATTGCAAATATGAAGTAATAATTATTGTTGCTTCAGGTATTTGTATCAGATATATAATAACTCAAAAATTTCACTATTTGTATTCAAGAGACAATGATATGCTATATTTCAATTACAGTAATATTTTCCCAGGTTTGAGACATCATTACATAAGACAATTATTTTTGGGCTGACAATGTTCATACATAGATTTGAAATCTTTAAAATCATTTCTGACAGCTGCTATCAAATAAATTACCTTTAAATATGAGCGCAACACTTAGAAGCCTTGCCATGGCTCTTTAGAAGACCCACAACTCCCTTGGAATGGATGACAGATGCTCTTGGATTGGCGCTGGCTTGTTTGACCTAGGTTGACTGCCAAATGTGTTCCACGTCACCTTAGTTCCATGTCAAACCTCCTACGCATCCCTTCATGAAACCTACGATTAATATAGAAGCGACAACTTATATATATATATGTTCGATTTGCTTGATACCACGACTTCACACAAAGGTGGCGACAATATTTGTCTTCATATGTAGGCCCGATAATCTCCCAACTAGCCGCAATTTATTTAATACCCACAAGCATGAGCATAATAGATGACATCAACCAGATTTGGATGCTAGAAAATGTGTCAATAATATCCTTGCAATAGCGCCTCTTCCACCCCCATGACCAACACTATTAAATAATCCTTATGTGATATAATCAATCGGCCAACCTTTGAATGAAAAGTCTACCATAATCGAACAACATTAATAGGCCAACACTGGAAATATAATTAACTGGATATATAGGAACTCTTCCAAAATGAAGGAGGATTCAAGGTATGAACTGAACATGACCAAAATATATCGATATTTTGCAAATTTGTCTCCGAAGGAGACCTCACAAATTTGCAATGAAGAACATCGTGAAAGACCTAAGCAATCTCTCCAACTGACCAGCTAGGGTGGATTAGTCTCACCACCAAACCCAATTGCCCTAGGGTTTCTGTCCCAAAGCCAAGAACCTCAAAAAGCTCCCCAAATCCAAAATAGAGAAAATAATCAAGCATAAAACAAATGAGCACTCAACTCCACTTATATACTCATTGAACTTTTCCTGCTCAAATAATAAAATATCTCTTATTTTAAAGTGACTTTATAAAGTACCTTTTTAATATTTCCCAATCTCACTTTATAACACCTTTTAATCTTATTATTTAATATTACCTTATAAATGTACTTTTTCACCAGGCAACATTAAATAATAAAATTAATCAATTCCCTTTATCCGACTATAGCCTATGGGAATTAAATAGGCTATTAAGTCCTCTTGAAGCAATCATTGGGAAAGGGACATTATAATGCAATGCATGGAAATGTAGGAAATAAAATCATCTAGTGTCTTAGCGGCATAGCCATCGAGACATACAATACCAAATTGTCAATATATTGCCCCAAAACAAAATGATACAACCTCTCTGTCGTTCAAAAGGTATGGCCAGGTAATAAAATTGTTGCACCCTTTTTAGGGAAGATTAAGCTTGCGAATTGATACCACAAAATGGTATGGTAGTATCTTACAAGTTGCAATTGGATTATAGATAAAATCATAGTTGAAAATTCAGAATCCGCAAAAACTTGGCAGGCCCAAAAATTTCGACTCAGTGAAAACTTGGCAAAAAGTTGACAAAAAATCGACAAAAACTAGGCAAAAAACTCGGTGACTTAAAAAATTGCATAAATTACTTTAGAAACACATTTTTTTTGCAAAATGCATTGACAAGATGTATCCAATGAGTTCAAAAGTGTTTTCTATTAAATTTGATTCATTTGATTACAAATTGAGTACAAAATCACATCATCATGCGAAATCCTGATACAATAGTTACCTGACAACTATTATGAATTTATGATGGTGGTCTTTGAAAATCATCATCATAATTCATAAATTGCATATTACAACATTTGACACCTTCCTCTATTCTTGTCTAGTGAAAACTTGGGGAGAGGTTCTAATCTTTGCACACCATTGTAGTCTAGTGAAAACGTGGGGAGAATTAATGATATTATGATAGTGATAAAGATAATTGTTTAAGTTGCCGATTTCAGTCTCCTCTCACAAATACCCCCATTGTAATCAAATTTCTTATATGAGAAAAGATCCCAATAACTAGTGGGGGTCTAGGAGTGGAAATCTCAATGAGGTCGAGGGGCGGTGCCCCTTGTGGGGGTTTGGGGGCAATGCCCCCGATGGGGTCGAGGGGCAACACCCCTTGTTGGGGTCTGTGGGGGGGGAGGTGGGGTTCTGGGGGCAACACTATTTTCACAATTTTATCACTTAAAAGAGAAATTAGGTATTTGACACATTTTTATGAAAATATTTGCTCTCCCTATGCTATGTGAGGAAGTGAGGGGTATTCATGCATTTGTAGGGAAAAATGAAAATCATGAGTTTTTTTACTATTTTTAAAAATTTTTTTGTGGTTTTTTCGTGTTTCGCATTTTTGATGTATCTGGTGAGTTTTTTTTGTCAAACTTGCCGAGTTTTGGCAAGTACTTGTCGAAAATTTGGCAAGTACTTGACAAAAACTTGGCGAGTCTGAGTGGTGAGTAAACCTTGGGAAAACTCATAGGCCATTTGGTTCGGTGAGTACTCGGCAACTCGCTGAGTTTTCAGTGAGTCTTCCATCTATGGATAAAATAAATACAACATTTCAAGATCAAGATAAAGTTACTATAAAATAGAGCTAGTTTAGCTAGCCAATAATATAAAATATCATTTGCATATAACCTCTCACAAATAAAAAAAAATGGAAACTTCACACACAAATTTTGGAAAATTGGGAATCTTCACACCAACTGAAACACATTGAAAACCTACAAACCACACAACTCTAAAAATCTAGAAACCTCTACAATTAGTACCAATATAATCCTTGAGTTGGAATCACCCACCAAAAATCCAAGAGTTTTCATTCTTGAATTCTAAGTAAACCTCAATTTTTTCGTCCTTGGATCTTGCAAGCACAAGGGGTTTCATCTTTGGATTGGTTTTCAAATAGAAGTGCTCTAAAAATGAGAGAACTTGATAATATCAAATTCCATAATTTCCCTTAGAGTTTTTCCCTTATTTTATAGATTTGTTGAGGGAATAATTGAATACTATTTCTTTCTTTTTCTTATTTTTCCCCTCCACTACTTTATTTTAATATATTTTATTTCTTTATATATTCATGCTAAATTTAGTTTGTAACTTGCCTCATGAAATTCCATCCTAATTTAAGATTATAGCTCACTCCTAAAGATATATTCCTAGGAGTTATATAAGTTTTTATTGTGCCCCAAAGGCAGCTGATGCAAAATAAAATATTAAGTTGTCCTTTACAATATTCTCAAATAATATTAGGACTAACTTAAAGAATTGTACCCCCTCGGCTCACTTCTCTAACGACATAACATTGACCCTCTTTTAAAAACAAAATATAAGTTGTCTCTTTTAACATTTTATAACATAAGGTGACTTCGGACAAACTTAAATTATTATTTTAAAATTATTTCCCTTGCCTTACCCATAAGCCTATGGAAAATCAAAATAAAATAATAGGCTTAGGTGTTCTTGAATATGTTTGGTCCAGAAAGGGGAGATGACTAAAGATATGGTTGACAATCTCCTCTTTCCCATTCTGCTGTTAGATGCAATTTTATAGCATATCTACTCATAGTTCATCCTTTGATTATTTCCCTCAATGATTTTTATTATTTTCTAGGATGATTATAGTAAAAAGAATTCTCTACGTAAACTGGTAACGTTTAGATACCTTACTGCATGAGTATGAAGTTGTAGAAATAATTTTGTAAGGCCTTTTTGAGGCAGGCAGTTTCCCCTTTCAGGAAAATAATTACTATAATTTCATTTTCTTCAAGTCACCTTTTCTTTAGGAATCATATTTGAAGTTTTCTGAGTGTTCATGTAGGTTGCTTACCTTCAATTTTCCGAATTTGGATCTAATTTGAAGATTCCTTCCTCTTGGTATGATCTGGTGAATATATATAAACCCTCAAATCTCCCATAGTTATCTCATAGATAAGTTCAACATTCTCTGCTAGAGGAAACTGCAGATTTTCAATAAGCACAAGTACAAACTTAATTCAGCTAGCTGAAGTAATTTTCTGTGCTTCGAAATCAATTTATATGAACAATGACATTTCCCCTATGTCTAATTTCATCCAACCATTTTAATTATCGTTTGATTTGACGAGTGGCTAATTTTGTAACTGCTAGATTTTCTTGGGGGCTCATCTCACCATTATGTGTCTTTTCTTCTCCCTATTCATGCTATCATATATCTTTCCAAACCAAATGGGATTTATGTGGACCAACTTATGAATTTTTCGCTATGTTTGTAGCTGTTATATGCTTTTATATTAAATGGATTTTCTTATCTTATTTTAATGCGGAAAAATTGGAATTTTTTGAATTATGGGTTGTCATTTTCTCTATTACAGATTTTCACATCTATATTTCCTGTGGGTTATGGACCTCCTGATGGTTTTTACTTTGATGTGAATGATGAATCATCAATTCCTGTTCAGGTATGTCTTTTAAAACTTGTTAATACGATTACTAAGAGTCTTCAGTTACTAATGCCCTACATACCATAAATTGTAGGATGATCTCCTACTTTTTGATTACAATGTTCAAGAACGAGTTAATGATTTTGTGAATGCAGCAATAATACAGGTATCTCAAACCTTTCTTCTCTCAAGATCTCCTTTTAATGATTTAAAATTTAATATAGCTTATGAGTGGATTTGAATTCAATTAGGACAATTATCCTATCAATTCAAATAAATGTTGACATTCATTTTTATTCCAGTTCAAAAATGATTGTTTCATCAAGGAAAATATGGATTTAGTGATTGCCACATTTTTCACATGAGAAATTTTTATTCTAATCATTATTTTTCCACATTATGAGCAGGCAAATGTAACTCGCACAAATCATATTATGTGGACCATGGGCACTGATTTCCAATATCAATATGCAAATTCTTGGTTTAAAGAAATGGACAAGCTTATTCATTATGTAAACAAGGTACTGGTTGTTCTTGGCAATGTTTGTGAGATATATTTGGTTGGTGTAGGGTGTGTACATTTATAGATAGATAGAGAGAAACAAAGATTTACAAATGAAGTGTTATTGCCACCAAAAACTCAGATAACAAATATATTAAAGTCTCTGACTGCTTACAGCAACCTTCTAACACAACTTGCACAAATAGAATCACATACCATGAATGTAACCTAGGAGATTATAAGTGAACAATACATTTATTGCACAAGATGGCTTTGTACAATGTAATGCTTGGCGCAAAGTGTAATTGTCAAATTAGTAGCCTTACCTTGATATTTGAATTACTATTTATTAGTTAGCTGATCAAGTAGTTGTTGATTGAGAAAAACTTGTCATACCCAAAAGTACATAACTAGAAATTAACAGACTACCTATGTTGACTATATGAATAATTAACATTAATGTTCCTTGGGGATGTGTTCCCTACCCTTTTTTCCACCATATTAGAACCACAAATCTTGCTAGCTTGAGGGTTTGGAAATGTATGATTTTAATCATTAATGCAACTTGGTGATCCAAATTCAAAACTATAGAGTTTTCCAGAGAAACTTTCCTATTTAGGTCGGTGAACACAAAATTAAAGAGGAAGAAAAAATCATGGTTGAGAGAGACAGGGATAGAAGGGATCCTGATGAGAATAATAGGACCCAACTGTAATGTCCCCTTTTTTAGCCTTGGTCAATGTTTGACGGATTAGCCTATCATCAGGTCCTCGTAGGCTAATATTGGTGATTAGAGAGCCTTGTGGGGGAGTTGATTGGTTCTCCAGATGGTAGTTGGCAGTGTTTTCTTCTCTGGTTCGTTGCCATATTTTGAGGTGATCATCTCCATGGGTTTCTGGCTCTGTTTATGCATACTATTTTTAGTAAGTTAGTGGGATGTTGGGGGCCAACCTTACTATTTATAGTAAGGCATCCAGATGGGCAGAGTGAGAAGTGGGTTAGCCTGTGGTGAAATCAAAATTAATTAATGTTGATTATTAATGGAGTTATGATATTTCTTATTATTAAAGTTATTACTTTAATAATAATTAAATAATATTAAAAAGGGGTATCATTAATGATTTATTGACTTTATGATATAAAGGTTCTTTAATGATATAAAGTCAACTCATTAATATCATTGAGATGGGTGCCCACTTAATGAAATAACACTTGGCAACAAAAGCACATATATTTTATTATATTTAATGATTGAATTGCTCATGGGAAATCGTGCCATTTGGGAGGTGATATAAAAGGCTTTCAAAAAGAAAATTCATTCATTTTACACTTTGTCATTTCTGAAGAGCTTTTGCTTGTGAGAAGGAAACCAGGGTTTTGCTTCAATTTGATCTTGGAGAATGTTTATTCTCTTATATTCCTGCATTCTGCAAGTGTGCAATATCACCCATGGTTTGCAACTGCAAGGTGGCTTCAATCTTGTTGATGTGATTTCCGTGACCGCACCAACACAGAATAAAGTTTCCCAATGAATACTCTATCCTCTCTTGAACAAAGTTTCCTGCATGCTAAGATTGCGAGATAGATCATGCATTTAACTCCAAGGTTCCTTCATGCAATAGAATACCCTCAGTTGGCTCGATGTGTTTTGCTGGTATTTCAAGGGGACATACACAATTGTTCGGCAGTTGACAGCAGACAGTTGATTAAGGGCTTTCATGTAATTTGGATGATTTGGCAGGTAAGTGCAAATTTCCTAACGCTAACCAGAAATGAACTGAATTTAAAATGAGTGTAAGGCCTAGTTTATGTTCTATCTAAGGATGGGACGTGGGATCAATCTCGAAAGGCTTCGACTAGACTCTGCTCCACCTCACGTTGGACAACTTACACAAAGTCAGTGCAATCTTCAAGGGAGTGACAAGAGGTTTTCAAATTATAACTCAACATGTAAGTACCATCAGAACGACGCATACAAACACCTGAATCACAATCGAAGTTAAGTTTATAATGTTTTCTAGTTGACCACACAAGGCAAACTTGCCGTCAGCAAGCCACTAGTGGTATGGATAAACATGAAGTTGTCTCGATTGACACCACAAATCCACAACTAACATCTACTTGCATGAAAATGAAAACTACTCTACTTTACGCTACTTGAAGTCGAAGGGATGAAGAAATATTGCTAGCTACTCATAACAAAGATGAATTCACCATTCAATGAAAGATCTTTTATTACAATAGTTTTTCGCAACAATCTCTTACAAAATTTTCAAAGGAAAACTTTCCTTCTCCTTCAAACTGCGCTATGCTAAGATATTACAACTAAAGTGTCTCTGCTCTACTCTCTAGTTTGATCTCTAAGCTCTACTCCTACTAAGGCACAAATGAGGGGGGATGCCCCTTTATATAGCTAGCCAAGTCCAACGGACGGCTCAGATTACAATCGGCTGGATGGCCTAGATTGTGCTACCTTAGCCCTAAACAAGATTCACCCTAAAAACTGCCAAAAAGAAGAGTGGGGTAATAAATGAGCAATTAATGGCCACCATCTTCTAGAAGATTCCTGTTTTGAAACGCATTCACGCTGCTTCAACTTCTTGGACTAGTATGGCAGGCACGTTCTCAATCTTGAAACTCCAAGGCTGTGACTTTTAAACTTGTTTGCATTGTGAGTTGTACGAAGCACGCTGGAGAACATCTTTTGGGTCATTGAAGGACCTCACACTTGAGAGTTATTCCCCCATTTTGTTCTTCAATCTGTCATGTTGTCGGTATTCAACACCTAGGCCTTCATCTTTTCCTCTATCCTGGACTTGAAAGATTTTCTTGTCTTGAACTTAAACATTTCTTCTCTGCCACCTGAGTAGGCCTCAACACTTAGCCATTTCTTCCAAGTACTTGCTTCATGATTCTATCATCTTGGACTATTTGCTTCATGTCATCGCGCTCTGGCCTCTACGTTCACCCTGCAAAACAAGCAAGGAGAAGAGCATCAGGACACTTCATAATATAAATTCACTTCACTCACCTGATTTTCATGCTTTGACTTCACTCACCTGATTGTTGCAACCAGGTTGAAAATGGATGAAGTTTCGTAGCCATTTAAGGAGGTCGAACAACTCAAAAAAGGAAGATAAGGGCATCACATGGTCAACTATCCATTAACAATGAATTTTTATTTGTCCAACGGATTTTTAAAGGAGTTGTACCATGCTATAGGCAATGTGGCAGTACAAAGCAACTGAGAACAAGATGTAGGATGCTCCAAAAGGTCATGGGAGTTCTAGGAAGGTTTCAAAATCCTTAATAACAGTCGTGAGACTCCAAAGGAGACTAAGCAACAACCTAGGGAGGATTCATAGTGTTATGGGTCTATAATTGATATGTGGTAGCACCCAGCCTATGAGGAAATTGGCCCCAATCATTGGATCTTTGCATAGTCATAAAGGAATAGGTCATAATAGTGAAATTCAGGGTCATAATTCACACAACTCTTCATTGAGGTTCTATTCTATATGGAAGATGTGATAGCTTGAATAACAACATATTTTACATTAAATCAAAGTCTATAGTTGTGGCAAAAAATACAGGCCAGACATTAATCTTCCATCTATGTATTTTTAATGTCCTCTTCTCAGGAGTGAGTGTTTGGTGAAGACCCTTAGCCTATTTAATTCCTATAGGCTAACCAAGATGGTGGTAAGGGAATATTTAATTAATTATCTTAAGTTGTCTTAAATTAATTCTACAGGCAACTTATGTTTAATTAGTAATTTTTATAAATTTGAGCATTTAATTATAAAGTGACTTATTTTGGGGCCCAAAAGTAAATTAAAAATAAAAAGGTCACTTTATGAGAAATAAAGTATAATTTCTTGAAAGTTTAAAAAGGTGATATAAAAGGGGATTGCAAAGGAAAATTACTCACTTTTGGTTATTTCATTTTTTATTGTGAAGTTTGGACATATTTTTCAACTCAAAACCCTAAGACTAAAATCCTAATGGTAATTGGCTTTGGAGAAGGATTTCTTCCTAGTCAATGTGATGAGCACACACACTTCTACTGACAAGGGGGGGTGAATAAGTATAAGATAAATTTTTACTTATTTAAAAACCAACAACCATGAAAATAACAATCATACAAGATCTACCAACTAAGAGACTCAAGATTTACGTGGAAACCCTTTTGGGAGAAAACCACGGAGAAAAGACTGCTTGGATCTACAAATCCATTCAACAATCTTTACAAATCTTTGTAAGCACCATCGCACTAGAGACACCAATCTCCACCACTAATCACTAACTTAGCAAGAGACACCAATCTCTTCAATTAGGAGGCATTGACCTCCAAAGGAACAAAACTTTCATCTTCTTGAATATTGCTTCTTCAAAGCATGATAATCATGTCGAATTCCTTCCTAAAATCTTCTCATAGATCTGCTTATAAATCTGCTAAAATCTCCATTAAATCTCTTCATAAATCTTCTTTAAATCTGCTCATAAATCTGCTTATAAATCTGCTCATAGATCTGCTCATAAATCTGCTAAAATCTCCCAAGTATTTTGCGCGTTTACCAATGCTCAGAATGAAGATGGTACAGCCTCCCAGAGAGGGCGACCAGCTAGATAAAATCTAAATCACCACAATAAAATCTGAAAACTTGCAAGAAGGGGCGCCTAGGGTAAAGAAGAGGATAGAGAAAACACCTAGAACCAAACAATAATCGTACAAGGAGCTACGATTGAAAATATGCTTCAGCCAAGCACCACACCAGCACATCAAAAACTGAGAAAACACACAAAAACTTAGAAAATTTCAGAGAACTTCATCTTCAATATGCTCAATCTGTTCTTCAGTGTAAAGAACAGTCTCAAACTCAGCTAGGTGCTATCTTTCAAGCACAAAACCGACAGAAGCTAGGAGGTATGCATCCTCGAAGCAAGGTTCTGAAGAAATTTCAACAATATTTTGTTATATTTTCAATGGATAGCCACAAATGAAGGCCAACACTCTTATTTATAACTTTCTCCTCAAATTCAAAACCGTTTCCCTCCAATTAGGGTGCCCAAAATGAAATTCACATTCACCATCTAATTTGCATTGAGTTGCATCTTTGACTCCTTGACTTAGGCATCCAAAAGCACATAAGGAATATAACTTTATAAAAATGCAAATATCTCACAAGTTAGGCGTCCCAATGACTTAAGAAATAAACTTTATAAAAATCACTTATTTCTCCAAATGTGACATCCTATTTTTCCTTAGTTAACATTTAACTTAAAACATTATAATTTCCAACTAAGGTGTCCAATTATGAGATCACTTAAGTCATAACCTGCCAAAATGAGCTCCAAGAATGTTGGAGACAAACTGCTAATATTGCTCTGCCAGAAATAGACATTGCATTGAACTGCTGAATTGCTACTAAGAATAGCACTGCCAAAAATAACACTTACTAAAAATAGCATACTGCTGAAAATAGTGACTTGAAATGCATTTTAAGCACAAACTATGTAGCCATTGTAACTTACTAAAAATAACAAGTTTAGAAAAGTTACCTGATGCAAATGCATGTCATACCACCATGAAGCTCTCTGAAAACCCAGAAAGACCCAGAGACCATTTTGCAAATCTCCTGCATGCAAACCCTTGAATCCACAAAAGAAGCCTCCTAGAAAATAGGAAACCCTAATTCTGCCCTTGACTATCCTACGAGCATCTGTGAATAGGCTAATAGTCACTGGAAAGCATAGTGCTAAAAATTGGGACATTACAGTCTGCTCTTTCCAAAGATTGCTTGTTCTCTCTTGGTCTTTTGGATTTGGTTTTGGGTCTGTCTCTCTCTGTCGGTTCTTTTTGTCTAGTGATGTACTTGCCGTTTGACCTAGATTTGAATTTTGGCTAAGTCTGGAGGGCTTTTTGATGAATTAGGGTTTACAATCTTCAGACAATTTTGAGGTCAAATTGAGTTAGCTAAATCGAATTCTGAGCTTAGCACTGCTGTTAGGATGCTTCAAATAGGCTCCCACTGGATTTTCATTGAATTCTGACAACTTGCTATCTTTAGTAAGTGCTAATTTGGGGCCTATTTTCTTGGGATTTTCAAATTCTGACAACTACATTGCACTTAGAACACTGAGAACTCATCACTTGCAAAATTCGAGCTGAAACGAACAACTTACTATTTTTAGCAGTTCTGCCTTCGAGGGCCACTTTTATGGTTTGCATGTTGGACTTTCAGATGCATGTCTAGAGATTCTTTGTGGGTTTTTCGAGACCTTCGCAGTGATATAACATGCAAAATGAGATGATGACTTTCAATGATTTGGGCTTCAAAGGCTATTTTTAGGGTTTGCATGCAAGATTTCTTAGCGCATGTCTGCATAATCTTTCTAGGTTTTTCGAGAGCTTCGCAACGAGGTAACATGCAAGTAGAGTTGATCACTTTTCTAGGACTTGCTATTTTTGGCCAGTGCTCGCATGTTGATCATTTTTTTGGGTTTTTCTGGTTTTTTTGAGATCTCTCGGGCAGTGTGACATGCAAACTCATCCGGAAGCTGATTGGTCACTTTTTCAGAAACTTACTATTTTTAGCAAGATCACTCCGGTAGCTGCCCAGCACTTCAACATCACGAACCCAGCGACATGCAATAGAAACGAGGTCAAACGAAGATCTTTTGAGCAACATGGAAGTCAGATTAAGGTTTCCAGCTTCAGCACCCAAAAATGAGGGATCAAATGCCAGAAACTTCAGAATTCGTGTATCTCATCGCAATCAGTATCTTCCAAGGAGTCCACTGGTAAAATTTGAAGGCGATCTGAGCACTTACTATTTATAGTAAGTCACTTCTGAAACAGGGCTATAAATAGCAGGTCAATGCGAGACACTAGTGTGAGCAAGTCAAGCAAGTGATGAGGACCCCATGGAGCGAATTTAAGATCAAACGGAGTTGTAGAGGTTCGAAAATCAAGCACTTACTATTTTTAGCAGGTCCATGCAGAGGAATTAGGGTTTCCTAAAAAGTAGGGAGAAACGTGAGGGTCACACAGAAGCTTCGTCCAATCACAATCAACATCCTTCAGGCAATCTGCACGCAAAGTTTGAGCTCGTTCTGAACAGTTACTATTTTTACTAAGTTGCTAAAATAGCAAGTGCATGCAAGCATCAGGCGCTAGCAGCTCAGTCACGTCACAAGGTTCGAGGCAAAGCGAAAATCAAGCCTTCCGGTGCTAGAAATCAACTTAAAACACGAAGAATGTGAAACTTTCTAAAAATAGAAAACTAGGGCAAGTTGAAGACACCATGAGTAGTCAGAAGAATACCCCCCTCAAATCCGCCTTAGCAACCTGGGAGAGCTCAAAATTTGTTTAAGTCTGGAAAATTGGAAGCTCCATGGGTGAAATGTGCCTTAGTCAGGAGGAGGATAGATGAAATTTCACTAAGTGATCGAAAATGGAAGCTCGAGGCATCAAATGCGTCCTAGCCTTGATTGGAGGGTAAAAATCTACTAAGTCCTTGACACTTGAAGCACACCCCCCTGAATGCGCCCTTGGAAGGAGATGGCATGAGAAATTTAGTTAAGTTCTTGAAATTTGAAGCATGATCCCCTATATGCGCCCAAGGTAAAGAGGAGGTGATTGAAAGTTGACTAAGTCTAGCAAATTGGAAGTAGGGACCCCTATATGCGCCCTAGGTAGATTGGATGCCATGAGGAAATAATCTAAGTATTGGAAATTGGAAGTGCACTCCATGAAATGCGCCCACCTTAAGGAGCTGATTGAAAATTCTTCTAAGTATCACAAAATGAAAGTAGAGGAGGTCATATGCGCCCTGTTGTACCCAAAACCAAAATTTTTGCTTCGCTAAGGCATTTTGCTTAATTGAGTCTTAATCTTGTTAAAGTGATGTCAGAAGGTCATTTTTGGGGTTTTTAAATATGGAGTTGGTGTCAATGTCATATAAGTCTGTTACTGAAGAAATTTGAGAAAAGTGGAAATTTGAAGGAAAATCATCAAAATTTTCTATCTCTGGAGAGGGGAGCACATTCTCAAAAGGGCGCCCTATCTTTTAGGGGCTCAGATCTTGTTTTTAGGGTTTGTCACCTCTAGCAGACATTTGTCCGGCATCACTTCAGCTTCGCGATGAACTATCAAGTTTGTCAAACGGACTTGTTTTGCTCGAGTTACGGAGGATATAGTGCAAAACGAGAGGAGAGCTAGAATTGGCTAACACTGGAAAAAGCGCAGCTTTTGAAAAAGGCCCCCATCTTTTTGAGGTGTCAGATGAAGGCTTTTGACTTAATGCCATCCAGGATGTTTATCTCACATTTGTTCGAGCTTCGCGATGCATCCGATAGTGGGTGAATCTGAGTTGCAGAAGTGCCTGAACCTGAGGTCAAACATAGGGTCAAATCTTAGTCAAAATATCAAGGAATGAGCAAAAGAGCACTTTTTTAGAAAGGCGCCTGAGCTTTTCAAGCCTTTAATGCCTTCTTTTTGATGATCTTAGATATTCAATATGTCCGTGTTACGTTCAGCTTTCCGTTGCCGGTCTCCGTCAGATCAGAGGATGTTTCAGTGGCTTGCAGTCGGAGCTTTAATGTTATTTTGGTCAATTCCAGAAATGGTTAAGTCTGGAGGCAAAAGAGCAACTTTTGAAAAAGGCGCCCTTGATTTTCACCCCTCAGATGATGTTTTCTGGGAAAATGTGCCTTTGCGGCTGTCATGCAGAATGAAGTCAACTCCGCAGTGAACCTGAGTTCTAGTCCTGAAAGTTGGTAAATCAGAAGTTATGAAGAATTTGTTTTTCCCTTCGTTCGAGATGCAGATGAGAAAATATGACTAAGTTTGAGAAAAAGCGCAGCTTTTGAAAAGGGCGCTTGGATTTTTGAACCTTCAGATGTTAGTTTTATGATGTTCAGTCTCAAGGTATCTTTTGATCAGTTTTTATCCTGCTCTGCGATGCACCTGTCAGCCAGCCAATTGGTGGAGTCAGTCAGCCAGTGTCAGAAGATGAACAGAGGTCTCAAAAGAGGTTTTAGTCCAAATTTTCATGAAAATTGGCTAAGTCTGGAATTTGCCTTAAGAGGTCAAAGTTGAGTTTTCGAAATAAGTTGACTAGTGTGCCTTAACTTGAGTTCTAACTGCAGTTAGACTGAACGATTTCTGGGTTGTCATCTTCAGTTTGTATATTGGCATGTTGAGTGATCTTTCATTTCGCATGTCGAGTTAACTAGTTTGCATGTCCAGTTAACAACTTTGCATGTTGAGTTAACTTGATTGCATGTTCACTTAACTGAAGATTATGCTTGAAAGTCAACTTGAGTTCACATGCATGGTGAATTTGGTTGAAATTATGAAGTTTTTGTGAAGTTGACGAATTCATTGAATGTCAATTGGAGTTTTGAAAAGGGCCGACATATTTAGATGAAGCATGATTTTGTGAAGTTGACGCATTTACCTTTGATTGTTAACTTCAGTTCTCAAAAGGGACACCATAATTGGAATTGTTAAGATTTAAAGCATGAAGTGTGAAGATGGCAAATTCATCATTGTCAACTTCAGTTCTAAAAGGGACGCTTTAATTCTTAAGTGTGTGAATTGCATGAATTTTGAAGATGGCGAACTCAATAAAGAATGTTAACTGAAGTCAAAATCGCATGATTGTTTTAAATAAATTTGCAACTGAAGTCTTGAAAGGGAAACCCTAAAGCATGGCGCTTTATTTAGCTATTTTAGTTTCAGTTAACTAAAATGAGGTCCAATCACAAGCCAAGCGCATTTTTCATGGTTTTCATGCTTTATGCGAATTTCAAAGATGAAAGTCTATTTATTCAAGCATTGGCGTCCATTATTTCATCATCTTAGGCTTCGAAGTCTATATTCTTCTTGAGCGACCAGCAAGCTAAAGATGCTATAGGTGTCAGAATTCAGTGTTCTTCATAGCAACGGATTCAGATTGTTCAGAGAAAGAAGATTCAAGACTTTATTTTCATTTTGCATGCAGGTTTTATCAAGTTCCTAAAGAAGATTGGCGAATTTTTTAGAAGCAGAACAAGCAAAACTTTCTATTTTCTGTCTTATTTCTTCTATTTCTCATCTTAGGTACTTTCTTTGCATGTCAAAGAAATTCAACATATTTTCAGAGTTTGGTCATCTGGGTTCGCATACTTCAGTATTTGCAGCAAAACCCATGTCTTAGATTTTTTTCGAGAAAATTGCCCCGTAGTCTTCATTCTGAAGCTCTGTGCATTTTTCTGAGAATTTCTTTGCATGTGGGCCTGAAACATGTTTTTTCGAGAATCAAGCTATCTGGGTTTGTTCAGAATTCCATTGTGCACAAAACCCACTTTCAGAAAAACTTCAAAAATTTCTCCTGTCTTAGGCTATTTTTAGCCTTGTCTAGAGGTTTTCAGTTTTTCCAGAAAGTTCTTCAAGTATATTCGACTTTACAGTCAAAAGTTCTCATTTTCAAAATGCAGCTCAATCTCATTGATTATAAGGCAAAATCCGCCCTTACGCATAATTTTGTCAAAACTTCAGATACAGACCTGAATCATGTTTATCCAGTGTAATGTCCCCTTTCCGAGCCTGACATTTCCAGTGACCGTTAGCCTTTCCTTGGGAACCCGAAGGCTAGTCGGAACTTAAAATTAGGGTTTCCTAATTTTGAGGAGGTCATTGTTCAGAGATGGTGGATTAATTGGCGGATTCCTTCTGGGTTTTCAGAGGGCTTCGCAGTGATATGATCATCTCGGCATTCAGAGCACTTTTTGGAATTTACTATTTTTAGTAAATTCTATTTTTGGCAGTTTTCCAGATGAGCTCAGGTTGGTTGACTCCCGGCTTCAGTTTGATCAGTTGACTTCATCAGTATGGGCTTCAGGGCATTTTCAGAGAAATGAGTTAAGTCATTTAAATTAAAAGTCACGTTAAAATGATATATTTTAATGTTGACCCTTGGCTTAGACTTAATGACTTAATGTTGTTTTAAAAAGGTGGGTCTTGAGGGTGGCGCCCTCATTAAGAGATGATTTTAATTATTTCCTAAGTCCAAAGCAAGATTATGATAGGCGCATATTTCAAAGTTTAATATTTAATTGAAATATCAAATCAAGAGCTTGAAGGCAAAAGTACGCCCATCATTGAGGAGAGGGGATTTTGACCTAAAATCAGATTCTAGGGTTTCGTGAAGTCAAGCGAAGATTATAAAAAGGAGTCTTGTGCATCATTTTGGTCATCTTGGAAAATACACCGTTATGCTGCCGGATTGATTCTGGATTGCTTCGAGGGATGAAGACCTCCTAGTTTGGGCATCGCTTCATGTTTGCAAGACAACATCTAGTGGTGAATTTCAGTCTTTTGTGAGTGCATCTTAGTCTATTCATTTGTGTTCAGTTTTGCATTGTAATAATCTGTATTTGGCATTGTAGTGTTTCAGCTTATTGTACTGTTCTAGACAGCAGATTGCATGTTTTGTTCATATCTTCAAAAAGACAAAAAATTGTGTTCTGGGTATCCATCATTTCTATGTGTTAGACCTAGGCGTCTCTTTTCCCAAGTGTTTGGAATTTTTAGTGAGAGCATTAATTTTTAAAGGGAAATCGAATTTCTCAGCAGGCCGTACCACTGTACTTGCTTTGGAAATTGTGCAATATTCATTAAAGGCATTTGGAGTTGGTTTCATGTTATTAGTTTGAGCGCTATAATGCTAGGATTGTTGTGCATCAGAGATCTCGTCATTTGAGCAAGTCATTAGGGTTTTGTGAGCATTTGCATAGATCTATAGACTGCTGTCATATCATTGTATTGAGCAGATTTGTAACAGAAAACAGAAAACAATATCTTGATCTCCGAAGCATTTGGGTTTCGCAATTCCTAAACATGATACAAGTGCTCCTCTTTGGTGCAATGCTGATCCTTTAAATTCAAGAGATATTGGCAGGCAAATTCTTGTGATTTTGTACAAACTGACAGTAGTACTGGCAGTCTTCTTTCTTATTCGAATCTGGTTGTAATTCTCAGTTTCAATTAAGTTATTGTAATTGTTAGATCTCCGCCCTATGGTCGCTACTTTCCCGTCTTGGGTCAGCAAGCACATTCTGGGTGTAGAGTAGATTCAGTATTCAGCATTTCCTTTAAGTTTGCTTTCAGTATTAGTTGGAAATTGTATAACTCCGCCCTATGGTAGCTACTCTCCCTTCTGGGTGAGCAAGCACATTCTGGGTGTTGAGTAGTTTCATTATTCAGCATTTCATTCCAAGCTTTGCTTTCTGTAATCACTCCGTCATATGGTCGCCCCTCACTCCACCTTGGATTGGGTAGCACATACTTGACGTTGAGTTCCCTTCTGTATCGTGAGTTTACTTCCTTGCACGTTTCGGTTTATCTATCTAACCTTAACGGGTGCACTTGCTTGAATGTTGTAATCTGTTAATTGAAAAACGAAAAAATTTGGCTCGGTATATTTCATCCAGTGGTTAATCTGAGCAGTCTGGAGGGTGTTAGCAGCAATGCGTTGAGGAATCTTGAGCGTTCCGGGTTGTTGGCAGCAGCATCTATTTCTGTTACTACTTTTGATCTCGAGTTTGTTCTTGCTTGCATCAAGCATTATGATTCATCTTCGCGACAAATTAGATCAGTTGATGGGAGGGTTATTTGCAGTCTCAAACCGAAAGATATAGAGAAATGTTTTGCTATTCTTCCGCATTCAGATAACTTTACTGTGGTTATTGAAGCCTGTGAGAAGATATGGGATGGAGATCAACAACGTTCACAGAGAAAGGTAGCTCAGAAATGGCTGAAGGTTCAGAAGACTAACATGCCTAAGAAGGTTGGCCATGGTGAATTCAAGGACGAGGTTGATGTTTTGATAACTTTGCTCAACCGAGTTACAGGCCAAGAGGATGCTAGTACTTTCCGTTCATGGATGTTTTACCTTATTTCCAGAATTCTTGATGGCACAGAACGTTTTGACTGGGCTATGTTGATTAGTGATTGCTTTACATCAGCAGATTACTAATTTTCTCAAGTTTCATGAGTTTCATATGATATCATACTTGGTCTACTTAGTTGCATTCCAAGGCAGCTACAAACATCTTAAAACCAATGGCACTCTCGGTGTTCAACGTATTCATGAGTATTATCCTCAGTTGGAGTTCTCTCAGTCTGAACAAAATTTCAGAGCAGTGAATGATCACTTCTCAATGAGGACAGTTAGAGATCTTGACAACGAAATGCACATTCGTATTTCTGCCGAGGCAAAATCAGCGATGGAGACTTGGGTGGATTGGTTTATCCAATTCCCTACTTTCACATACATCTGGGTTTATGGATATGTTGGAGAGCCCCTGATGTTGCCGAGGTATCCTTCAGACAAGATCATCTTCATGGAGTTTCTCAGACAGATGCAACATGTTCATTTCTTTCTTCGCAATCGTCATAAGACTGCAACTACTTTTCCATTTGCATTGGGAATTTTCACATGCAATGTGGCGACAGATGCCAAGCTTATGTCAACTGAGTTAGAAAGATTCAAGCTCAAAACTCATACTGAGAGGCGTTCTTATGATCCTTTGGGTCATTATGCGAACAGGTTAGAGCGAGGGATTGCACATAAGCCAGCACTTTAAGATTTCTGGGCTAATTGTGAAGATGAATTCGAGGTTCGTCGTCGTCACTATTGTAGACTCACTATTGGTCAGCTCTCTGATTACCTATCAGAAGATGTTGATGGTCTATCCGATGATGATGGAGAAGTTCTTCTCAATTCATATGTCAGAGATCAAATTACTCGGCAGCCACTTCGTTCACCAGATTGGTATGCTAAGGAGAACACTTCTATTGAGGAAGTTTCTAAATCGGTTATTAAGATCAGTAGGCAGTTCTTGGAGAGTAAGCGGAAGCGTAAGTCAGTTCCTGTGATAGAGCCGCCAAAGGATTTTTCTTCATTGCCTTCTACTTCTAGGTCAAGACCTCGAGTCAAGGCTATTGTGATTCCTCCTGAAGGAGTTAGACTAAGCGGAAACATGGGAAAAAGAGCTACTGGAAAGAGGAAGCAGAAGCAAGTTGAGAACGTACCTGAGGTTCCAGTAGAGACAGTCATTCAAGCTGAACCTCACGTTTCACCTCCTAGTTCGCCACATGTACAACCTATTGATATAGATTCAGAGCCTGAGATACCAATTCGAGTTGGATCAGAGACAACTGAACCGCCGCAAGTGGATACATCAGGGACAGTCTCTCCTCGGATTGATGATATTGTTCAGTCTTGTTGGCTCGAAAGGTCTTTGGGGAGGCAGAGGCGAGAACCTTTGTATAACCTTGATTTATCTGAGTTCGGTGAGCCTTATCAGAAAAGGTCGAACAAGAAAATCAAGAAACAGGTGCACATTGAGAAGACTCCAGAATCAGAGATTGTTATAGAGGTTGCTGTTCCTCCAGAGGGTAAAAGCTTAGATGAAGTCGAAGTTGGTGACTTTACTTTTACTAAGCAAATCTAGGCAGGACTACACGAGAGACAGATGTGACTCTTCTTAAGATTGTTACCAATAATCTTGAAGAACGTATCACGAAAGATGGAGAGGACAAAGCACTGCTTAAGGCTGAAAATGGTCAACTTCGTCAATATATTTCTGATCTTGTTCATGGAAATTCGAATAGAGCACCTGCTCTTCCTCAGAATACACCTGCAGAACAACGAAAGCTTGATCAGTTAGTCAGTCATGGCAGAATTTTGGACAACTGGATTGAAAGTTTAGTTGCTACAGGTCGACATCTTCTTGCAGATTTGTATCAGTTGAGGAGTGATGCACATAAGCTTCGTCAAGGTGTTCAGTTGCTCGAGATTTCAGTTGCAGAGAGCTTAGCCAAGGATCGTGTTCTTGTGTCTCAGTTGTCTGTTGCATACGATGCCTTGGAGATTGATGAAGATCAAGAGAAGGTTTTTACTTGGAGAGAGCAGCACCTTTTCAAAATGGAGATATGTGAAAAGATCTCTGTCAAGTTGTTTTCGTTGAAAGATGATGTGATTGGAGTACTTGCACTTGTCAGTGGTTTTGTTGTTTAGATTCCGTGTCATTATCTTCTTGAAGATGGCACGTATGTTGAATTGGACAAAGTGCAAGCTGAATTCGAAAAGGTGATTCATGATAACCTGGAGGGAGATCCTATGGCGCCTAAGTTGGAGAATATCTTAGTTATTTCAGCTAGTTTCAGAAAGGCGACTGAAGAGGTTAAAGATGGCATGCATACGGTCAAAGAAAGTGGTAGAGAACTGAAGAAGCAGACTGTTCTTTTGGATAGTATCAAAGTGCCTGAAGACAAAGAGATTGATGAGTTCTTGGTCGAAGTGTTAGACCGAGATGACATGGAGTGATCTGCCAGTTGGAACCTGCAGTTAATTTCGAGGGTTGAGTCATGAACAGCAGTTAACTCGACTGTCAGTCTTAAGTTCACTTGCTGACTTCACACATGCTTATCTCCTCCTTGGAATTATCATCACAGGAGTTAGGGTTAGGGTTTCCAATTAATTGAAGGTAGTGTCCAGTTAACTTTGCTTTAAATAAGGACGTGCATGTTTGCACATGGTCCATTTAGGTTAAATGTTTCGGTTAACTGATGGTAGCTTTCCAGTTAACTGTATAGTTTACTTTATTAGCGTTTAGTAATAAATCTTGCATGCATTGCAAGACTGTAGTTGACTCAAGGTGATTTTAGGGTTCCCTACACCTTTTGATGTCTATAAATAAGAGCTTTTGCTCATTTGTACATAACTTTTGCACGAGAGAGAAATATATGCTGTGCCTACCTTGCCCTCAATATTACTCTTTTGGTATTTGTTCATGCGTCTTTACTATTATGATAAATTGTTATGCCACATAGGGTTTCATGCAATTATGATGGTGAATTCTTTCCATAGTTAGATAAAATCTGTTTTGTGTTCAATAAGCTTGTTCAAATTGAGATGATAGTTGTGCCACCTTGCCTTCAAGTAGAGAATCTGCACTTGGTTATCGTGTGTTGTTGTGAATAATAAACTTATTCGGATTGAGCTGATAGATGTGCCACCTTGCCTTCAAGTTGAGAATACGTATTCAGTTTATTGTGTGTTGTTGTTACCAATAAGCGTGTTTAGATTGAGCTGATAGATGTGCCACCTTGCCTTCAAGTTGAGAATCTACTTCGTTTATCGTCTGATAGTCAAACCTTGCTCCGTTTCCTCATGCTCTGTTTTTCTTGAGGAAACTGGATAGAATCTAAGTAATTAAGTTTAGTTGTAGTTAGTAGTATGCAAAACCAGAAAATACTCAGCTGCAACGTATATAGTTTTCGAGAAAGCCTTGTACCTCTACAGCTGAAACAAAAAGACAAGATTTAGTTTAGTTTATTTCCATTTGCAAGTACTTTTGTCAAGCACAACGAGGGAGCTTCCCCTCCTAATTTGAAGAGCACTCATTGCGTAGTGTGCATAGCTGTCCGTACCAACTCTTACTCCAGAGGTGCTAGTTGTTACGCCAACACGCCCAAGCAAGGAAGGAGGGTAAGAAAAGTTTCTAAGGCTTGAAATTTGAAGTAGCCACCTCCATATGCGCCTAGCTAGAAGAGAAGCTTCAAAATTTTTCTAAGTTATGAAGATTGGAAGCTCAAGGTCTGAAATGCGCCCAACCTTGAGGAGAAGAATGTTGAAAATTTCTAAGACAAATAAACTCAAAGCTTGAGGGGTCATATGTGCCTAAGAGTTGAGGGGGAAGTGTGATATTATCTAAGTGTGAAAACTTGAAGCAAGCCCCTTCAAATGTGCCTTACCTTGCATGCAAAGCTTGGAGATATGTCTAAGTGTTCAAAACTTGAAGTAAGACCCCTCATATGCGCCTTGACTTGTAGGAAGGGCTGAAATTTTTTCCAAGGCAAACAAATTGAATGTCCACCTTGTGAAATGTGCCAAAAACGTCTAAGTATGGCAAATTGGAAGCATGACCCCCTATATGCGCCCAAGCTAATGGAGGAGGAGTTAGAAATTTCTCTAAGGCATAAAAATTGAAAGTTCACTACTCTATATGCGCCCAAGGTAATGGATGAGGTGGGAATTTGATTAAGGCATTGAAAGTGAAAGTAACCCTTGCCAAATGCGCCTAAGTTGAGAAGAAGAGCCTTAAAATTTTCTATGTCTTCAAAATTGAAAGTAGAGGTCCCTAAATGCGCCTAGGATGAGAGATGAAGTGGAGATTTCACTAAGTGTCGGAAATTGAAAGCTCAACACTCCAAATGCGCCTGGCTTGAACAAGGTAATATTAAAAGTTGATAAAATGTCTAAGTGTTAGTAAATGGAAGTACCACCGTCTAGATGCGCCTAACATGAAGAATCAATTGGAAATTCTTCTAAGTGAGAAAAATTGAAAGTGTAAGGTGATGAATGTGCCTAGGTGGATAAGGGGGTTGGAGGAGATTGTTCTAGGAAAAACTGCCCAAGGCTGGAGAAGTTGAATAAACTTTGATTAAAATTATTTTCCAAGGTTGAAAAATTAAATGTCCCCCTTCATTTAGACACATGAATTAATCAAGTTGAAAAATATTTTTCTAAGGGGGATGTTCTAGAAAGAAAATAATTTTGCCTTGTGATTTTAAAATATTGGAGATTGCGACTGATGAAGCTTGGGGAAAGAGATATAAATTTTGGAATAAAATTTTCCCAAATGAAATAAAATTCTCCTAAGGCGTTGAGATCAAATTTCAATGAGAGGTACACCATTGTTCAAGGATGAAATTTTTTATGTTGGAGTAATTTTAATCAATTTCCCAAAAATGCTTTAATCAACTGGATGTTACATGCAGTCAAGGAGGGAAATTTCGAATTTTTCAAGAAGGAATCTCCATTAATAGTAAATTCTTATGACAACTCTATGACGACTGAACATAACTTCTGAGACAACTCATCAGTCATCTCTCCCGAATTGGAAATCTTCTAAGTAGTGGGGGAGTGAATTAATGGCAACTGCTAAACTGGGTATCCCCTCTCAATTATATAAACTCTGAAGCTATTCATTTTTCTTCACAAGTTGCAGAGTTGGGATTGTGAGAGTGCTGAAGCTGAAAGTGGCTGTTGAGTGAGTGAGAAATTTCTGAACTGAGTGAAATATTTTTCTAAGTGGTGAAGTGTGAATTGTTAGGGTGCTGAAGTTAAAGTGAGTGAGTATTCTGAAGGAAGGGAGTTGAGCCAGATTTTTCTAAATGTTGAAGGTGATATTGCTGAGAGAAGCTGAAGTTTGGAGTTTGAGTCTCAAAGTTAGAAATCTCGAGGTTTTGAGTTGGTAGTTTAGTGCTGAAGATTTTCATTTTCAAAGCTAACTCCACATGCCAGCCATCTCGTAGTAATTTTATTTTCTTAGTTGGAATTGTAATCCTTGAATTTTATTTTGCAGATGGCTGAAGTTCGAAGAGCAGATGCTGCTGGAACAAGCAAAGCTACAGGCAGAGTTGGAAATATTGAAGCAGGCAAAGAGAATGCCTCCGGGCAGGCAATCATCAAGCAGCTGAAGAAGTCATTCCTTCCAGAATCGAAGTTCGTGTCAAAGCTAGGAGGTTTGACTAATACCAACCTTGGTTCGTTCAACCTCGAGGCATTCAAAAGGAGAATATACGGGCAGGATGGTCATCCTCCATCAGTGACATCGCACAGCATCGTGAGAAGTGGATTGTATGCAGCTGCTGGTTTTCCACCAGCAATTCGATGTCCTGAGTTGATAATGGAATGTGCAAACTATTATAGGCTAGACCACCGAACGATTGTCTCTTCCGATGGCAAGTTGCTGGCTAGCTTCACACCTGAACCTATTGGAGAGGCATTTGGGATTCCAGCTATGGAGAGAATGTTGTACAAGTCAAAGGAAAGGGCTGATAAAATGTACGCCTCATCTTTCGATAGGTGTGCAAAGAGAATTAATACATCATGGATGAGGAAGCCAAAGCCTCCTGGCACCAAGTTGCCAAAGCAGATTATCTCAGTGGAGCTGAAACAAGAGTATTGTGATTTAATCATGATGCTCAGTCGGGTGAATGGCAGCCCACAGGCGTACGCTTTTGAGCCTTGGATGTTCTTCTACATCAGCGTAGTGTTGGAGGGAAAAGAGTATGTAGATTGGGCAAGAATGATCAACGACAACATAGATGAACAATTCAAAAGTTTGAGAACAAAGACATTTTATATGAGCTCATATGTCATCTATATGCTAGCTCGGATGACAAAGTATAAAGGATTGGCATACCATGAGCCGATTGGATGTGGTTCCGGTCAATTTAAAATCCATGAAGCTTGCAGGCAACTGCACCTGACTAATACCTCCAGCTTCAAGAGAGTGAATGATGCTTTCACTATGCACATCACAAGGACTCTTCAACGGAGAACACAACAAAGAATATCCAAAGATGCACAAAAGTTGATTGAAGAGTACGGGTATTGGTTTATCCAGTTCCTGAAGTTCACTTACATAAGGCTGTCGGGGTTCCATTCATATGCCTACAGATTGCCAAGGTACCCCACGGATAGGATGGTAATGCTTGAAGTGTCTATGCAACTGATCGCCTATGAAAAAATCATAAGGAAAAGGAAGAAAGGAGGATTGCACTTCCCTATTGTTATGGGAAATTCACTTGAGGAGTGCCCATCTTTGCAAGTAGCCAAGGAAGCAGAGGAGGAGTTACAATTCTATCACCTCACTCTCCACACCAGCCAACAGGACTTTGATCCTAACAGAAAGATTGGAATGGTACAGGGTGAAGAATATCGACACAAGGCTCCTGTAAAAGATTTTTGGGCGAATGCAGAAGATGAAGTTGAGATCAAAAGGAGGATGTTCTCCAGATTACCTTTGAAATTGATCAAGGAATGTGAGGTTGTCCAAGTTCAGGACCAGGTGGATGAGGATGCCAACATTATTCACCCAGATTATGAGTCAGTAAAGGACACGCCGATCCCACCACCTGATTGGGGAGAATCGGAGATCACAGACTTGGACACATTGTCTATGCCGGTCTTAACATTCACAAGGAGCTGGGTGGATAGACATATTCACAGGCTTAAAAGCAAGTCAATTTCCCTCACGTACAACCTCATGGGCGATCAAAGGCCACCAACATCAATAAGGAAGAGTAAACTGGCCGCCCAAGCTATAGAGCCACAGGGAGAGGAACCAGTTCAGCTAGAGCTTCAAAGGATGGAGGAAGCATCGCCTACACAGCTGTTGGCTCACTCTTCTAGCGTACAAGAAGTTTCAATCTTTGCAAGTTAGAGGGTTAGAGTGAATGAAGAGCAAAAAATGGAAGAAGTCAACCAGCCATTGCCTAGGGAGCTTGATAGTCAGAGAGCTAATGCTCCTTGGAGTGCTAACCAACCAGACGAAGATGAGGAAACAGAAACAGACACTCGCCTGGATCGTGTGATTGAGGCAGCCTTTGAAGATGAAAACACTACAGAGCCTGAAGTTCGGGGTCTTGAGGAGGATAGGCAACACATGGAGATGGATGAGCCTCAACCGAATGTTGCTGAAGAGGAAGTTCATGAAGTAGAAGCAACAGAAGAGCAACCACTTGTCGTCTGTAGTGCTCAACAAGATGTTTCAAATTGGCTCACAAGTGCAATAAGAAGAGATCAGGAGGATGACACCGACCCAACAATAGAGATGGAAGAGCTCCTTAATAGAATAAGCGGGTCACCTAAGAGGAAAAGAGCCAGAAAGTACTCCAGGATGGAGACAGATGAGTCCGGTTCTCGCACTCTTCATGTTGCGGTTCTGAGGGAAGAATGTGATCTAGATGAAGCAATGCCTGAAAATTACACAATCACTACAATTGAATTGGGGTGCCCTTCTGGAGCACAAGTGATTGAGGAAGTTGAGAACTCCTTCCAGGCATTGAAGGATAGACTGCTTCGAAAGGGAGAAAAATACAAGAGGCTGAAAAGGGAGCATAAGGCGTTAATTGGGTATGTGCAACATCTAGCACGTCAATGTGCTCAAGAGAACCCATCGGTGGATCTTCCAACCGAGCTTCCATGAGAATCAATTAGCGGGCTCAAGGAGATGAAGAAGGCAATTCAGGAAGGAGACAAGTGGATTGGCAGTGTTTGTGCTAAGGTTGAGAGATTCATTGAGGATCTTGTCTCCTCTTTCCAACATGCTTCCAACATCCTCTCCCGTATGGAGAACATTGAACAGGCATGGAGTGATACTCACATTTTTCAAGATAAGACTATTCCATGCCTAGCTGCTCTGATGCATATGCCAGTGCAGACTTTGATTGAAGGAGGGGTGATTTAGGCTGGAGATAGATATGATTTTCCAGGCTGGTATTCTGCGGCATTCATCAGCCGAGGTTTCTTTGACACGGCAAGGACAGAGTCAGTCAAGATCAGGAAGGCCATGGGAAACATTCAAGAGGGCATTTTCAACACGCTGGAGCCATTGTTCACAAAACGGCTAACTCCTGAGGAGGTGACGGTGGATGGTTTGAAGGACAGATTGCATCCGTTCTCCGAAATGAGAGTATTTACTCAAGTTGACTTTGAGAATATCTCCACGTTCTCCGGTATTATTCAAAGCACACAGGAATCCATTGAGGCCTGGAGAGAATCTTGTATCCGGTAGGAGCAAACAATTCCCATCCTCGAGTATCAGCTTAATCTTACCCCAACCATTTATGAGTAGGAGGTTGATGCAGTGTTGACCTGGTTTTTTGCTTTTGCGGTCAGAGATAAGAATAATGGGAACAAGATCCTGGACGAGAATCTTCTAGAAGGGTAGTGGGCATTAATTGCCCATAGTGGTCACAGGAGGAATCTGCCATTTTTCTGCTCATTAATTGCACCACTCCTTCACCTTCTGGCGGTTACTAGGGCAGAATCTAGTCTAGGGCATGTGTGGCTCGATCTGAGCCGTCCATTGTAATTTAATTTGGACCGTCCATTGAGATTGGCTAGCTATATAAAGGGGACTCCCCCTCATTTGTACATTATTAGATTAGAGATCAGAGAATAGAGCAGAGAGACTGATAGTATAGTTGAGATAGCTTAGCATAGTTTGTTAGCATAGCATAGTTTGAAGGAGAAAGAAAGTTTTCCCTTGAGAACTTTGTAAGAAGTTGTTAAAACTATGTAATGTCCCTGTTTTTAGCTCTTCACTTTTCAGTGATTGGTAGCCTATTCCCAGTGTGTTGTCGGCTAGTCAGTGGCAGAATTAGGGTTTCCGATTGTTTGATGGGTTCTCTTGAAGATTCAGGGTTTTGCTTGTTCGAGTTTGGGTGTTTGGATTCTGGATTCCTTCTGGGTTTTCAGAGGGCTTTGCAGTGGTATGTTTTTCTTGGCATTCTGAGCATCTTTAGGAATTTACTATTTTTAGTAAATTCTAATTTTAGCAGTGGTCCAGTCGGCATCAATCCAGTCAACTTTCCTCTTTTGGCAATTCATTGGGTAATTCTCATTTTTGGCTTAAGGGGTTCATTTCGAAGATATAAGTTATTTTAAGTCAAAATGTTTTATTTTTAAAACACCCCTTGGCCTAGTGTTATAACTTAACAGTTGTTTTAAAGAAGGGGACTTTGAGGGGTATTTTCTCATGAAGGAAATATTTTAATATTTCTAAAGTTTATAATTGCTCAAAGGGAAAATGGACACCTTTTTGAAGGAGATTATATTTTATTTAAAAAAGAGAAGTGATTAATATTTCACAAGGAAAGTACGCCATTGGGAAGAAAGTGTTTGGGTCAAAGTTTAAACCTAAAAGCAGCTTGGGATTAGGGCGCACCTTCTAGAAAGCTCTTCGGAAGTTATAAATTGGAGCTCGGGGTCCTCATTTTGTTTATCTAATGAATTTGCAAAGTTATGCTGCCGGATTGGCTTTGGGATTGCTTCGAGGAATGTAAGCCTCCTAGCTTGGCTCTTCTTCTTGCTTGAAAGACAGCAACTAGTTGAGAGGTTTAGTTGTAGTTGGTTTCCTTTCATTGTAGTTGGTTCTTCTCACATTTTGTAGTTGAGTTATTGTATTTTCTGTCAATTTTAGAGTTGCTGGTTTTGTATGGCTGTAGGTTGTTTTTACTCACAACTCAAGAAACATAAATAATATTGTTCTGGGTACTGTTCCAATCTATTTTCCTATGTAGGGCGACCATTTGTGCAAGTTTCCAGAATTTTATTTGAAGTCTATGAATTATCTAAAGTAAATCGCCCTTGCTTGTAGGCAATTTCACTTTGTAAGTGCTTTGGAAGCCGTGCAAAATAAATAGGGGTCTTTGTGAGAAGTTTTTGTGATCCATCTTCATTGTCATCATCATTGGAATGTTTTGCATTTGATTTCACGTCAATAGAGTTAGAAATGAGTGAGATATGATCATTTTTGTGTGGTGCTAGGTTGTTGTTTTACCTTTTTAAAGTGCAGATCTGTCTTAAACTGAATATTCAGTTTGGTATTTGAGTGAAGTAAAGGGTCTTGGCATTCTTGTTAAGCAAGGAGAATCCTCTTAATTGATGTACGCTGTATTGTTCTAATTCTATGCTCTTGGTAGGCGATTTCTCTTCATATTGTAAGCTGAACAGTAGTACTGTCAGCCGTTCTCTAATCTTGCTTATCATGTTTTGAATGATTACTTTACATTCTGAATTGCCTTGTAATATCTTACATCTCCGCTCTATGGTAGCTCCTTTCCCACTCCGGGTTAGAAAGCACATTTTGGGTGTCGAGTTTACTTTCAGCATTCTCGCTTATTTTCCTTAATTGCATTGTAATTATTAGCATCTCCGTCATATGGTAGCTCCCATTCCATCTCGGATTGGAAAGCACATTCTTGACGTCGAGTTATTTCAGCTTATTAGTTGGTAGGGATCCTCTGACCACATGCTCGTCGTTCACCGGCGCATTCTTGGTTAGAGTTCTTTGTATTAGCATTTCTTTAAGATCCTCTGACCAATGCTCACACCTTGCCCACCTCGGGATCCTGGTGTACATTCTGGTTAGAGTTGCTTCAGCATCGTCTTGGTTTAGAGCTAACCCTAACGACTGTGTATTGCTCTGCTTATTGTAATTGAAAAGTTGAAAAAATTTGGCTCGGAATATTTCAAACTATCATAATAAAAAGAGTTTCATTGATGATGATTTCGCCTTTTGTTATGAGCAGCTAGCAAGATTTCTTCGTCCTTCTACTTCAAGTAGCACTTAAAGTAGAGTAATTTTCATTTTCATGCAAGTGGTTAGTTGTGGATTGTGGTGTTTGATCAAGGCAGCTTCGTCTAATCCATACCACTAGCAGCTTGTTGACGGTAAGTTTTCCTTGTGTGGTCAACTGGAATACTTTATAAGCTTAATTTCGGTTCTGATTTGTGTCTTGGTATGCATCGTCTTGATGGTGTCTTTATGCTGAATTGTGACTTGAACACTCCTTGCTACCCCCTTTGAAGATTGCATCGACTTTGTAGAGGCTGTCCAACGCGAGGCGAAGCAAAGTTTGTTTGAAGCCTGTTGCAGTTGATCCTGCGTTTTTCTTTAGGATAGAACTTAGACCTCCTAAACCTTGCACTGATTTAAATTCCGCACATTTCTGGTTAGTATAGGAAGCATGTACCTCATCGCCAAGGCCCAAATCATTCGCATCACGCACGAAAACCCCTTTCATCATTAATCTGTTGTCAACTGCTAACTTCTGAACAATTGTGTAAGTCCCCTCGTGGAAACAGCATATCACAACGAACCAACTGAGTGTACTCCATTGCATTGAAGGAACCTTGGAGTTGAACGTACGATCTCTCTCACAATCTTAGCGTACGAAATACTTTGATCAAGAGAGAATGGAGTAGCCATTGGATACTTTATTCTGCTATTTGGTGTTGGTCACAAAAATCACATCAACAAATACATTGGATCTTCCTCCATGGTTGAGTTCAATCACTCTAAAGAGGAAGAAACAAGCTATATCTCCTGATGTGTTTGATTTCCAACAGTTGAGGAAGTCTAAGCCAAAGGTTGCAAAGAAAGCCAAAATGGTTTCACGGGTGGTTGTAGATAGCAATAAAATGAAATATGCACAAGTAGCTGAACCTCTTTCAGATAAACCACAAGAGAAGATGCAGGTGTTTGATTACAAATTCACCAGGATAGAGTTGGGAAAGTAGACTCACGCCAATTTGATGCAAGATGCTCAAAATTCAGTAACACTTTTAGCACAAAGTTATGATGAACTCTTGGCCAAGAAAGAAAAACTAAAAGAGGAGAATGCACATCTTATTTCAGTTATTCAAAAGATTACCAAATCTTCAGAAATAATTGATTCATTGCCTTCCTCTATTTCTGAAGAGTCTATTAAACAAGTTGAAAAAGCTGGACAAAAAGCAAGGGCAGTTGATTCTTGGGTTGATCAATTGATAAATCAAAGTGCTCAAGTGATTAAAAAGGTTCTTGATGTGATGGTTAATATAAAGATAGTAAAGCTGAAACTACACCAAGCTTCTGACACTTTCAAACAAAGTTTGGAATCTATGGAAAGTGATTTGAAGAGTTGGTATGTTTTGAATGAAGAACGTTTGGAATTCTTATGTTGTAACGACCCGATCCTTCGGTAAAATAAAAATTTCCTTAATTTACATCCTACAAGTAAGTAAACATGTTAACATGACATTGTAATAAAATTTTTCCTTTTCTTTATTGATAAAACATGAACCAGTTGCCATACCAAGTTACAATAAAGATTCCATTTCAATATAATAACTTCACAAGTACATGAAACAAGAATACATACCTCACTAACATAGCTCCAATGAGGTTTAGAACAAATAGTAGTAAGAAGGTCCAAAATTCTTTTCCTTTCAAATCTTGTTACATCGGCTGCTTGCTGTGGAGGAGAAACATCACTCGGGCGCTTTTCCGCCAACCACGGACTTATAATGCAGTCCCCTGCACATCCATTATTCAATAGATGACCCTCCCTTCGTAGAAGAGATTGGTAGGGTATCCTTTAACGATTACCAACTGAGAATAGTGTTGTGTCCTACACAACTAGAACCTTGCTATTTCACAATCTCGAACTAGTACAAGGATCACAATGAACTGACAGTGTAAACATCGCCCAATCTAAGAGGATGTAGGTACATTACACTACTTTGATCAAAGAGTTTTAGTTCAGTAAACGATTGGGAGAGTCATCTATCATATACACTACTTAGGGCCGATTTGACTTAAGGCTATCTTACACTACGCGTAGGTTATGTCCTTCATTAGGTAATCAGTCACCTCAGACTTCATACAACATTCTAACTGCTAGAAATGAAACAGCATAACAAGTAATTCACCTATTACCCCTATACTGGATATCTTTATCCTAGGAGTAACCTGGCTTATCTTAGTTAACCTAATAACTTAAGCCGATGGAATTTACTTGACTCCTATCCTCATTTCGGTTCTAGTATATAGTTACTATTGCAGCAATACTCTCCTTATATGGAGATCATACAATTAAAGCAAATTACAACTTGAATGCAACATTTCATTTCCTATGTATCGGCAGCAAACATAAAACATTCCATGTTCAACATAGCTAGTATAATTAAATACTTAAATGTTATACTTTATATAATGCTACTGAATTCCTCAGTCAGGTTCTTTCTCCTATCATGGAGTACTTAAAAACACCTTATAAAAGTGGCTCTAATGCTTCAATTCTCTTTTCTGAAAGCATTCAGGCTTTTAACAATTAATATCCATGCCAACAGTATTCTTCTCTTATGAAGATCATACAGAATATGCAGTTTCATACTAACATGCATTTTAAATCCCCCCTTATCTCTTTTCCATAAATTTTCCCCTTTATGTTAAACAAATAAACCAATCCCTTAATGTCTTTTCCACTACTTCCCTTTAATGGAAGATAAGTTAAGCTAATCCCTTAAGCTCCTTAAACATTTTATCCCCTTTTTACAACCCCTTTATCCTTAATCTCTTCATTTCATCTACCATTAAAATGCATTGAATTCCCTTATGCATTCACCCTTAATTGTAATGATTTCCCTTATACATTTGTCCTTCAAATACAATGAAATTCCTCACGCATCTATTCTTAATGAAAGTTCATCAAAACATTATTGATTTGCTATGAACTATTTGCATATATCATACTAATTGCAAATATCAAACTCAAGAATAAAAGAGAGCAGCATTCAAACAAGAATTATTAAACAGATATCATGCCTGTTATAATGAGCTCTTTTCTCGGCACTGCTCCGTCAACAACTTCCATAATTCCCAAATTGGAGATGGTTGCTTTGCAAAATAACTCTCTTTCAATGTAGATGACTCCTACAAATCACTCTTCTTGATTAACATTTCTCTATTAGAAGTTGTTAATTTATTCTTCTACAAGGGATTTAGCACAGTCAATTAACAATAGCTGGTAAAAGCTTCTAATTCTCACACTCTCAGCAATTGGTAAAATGCAGCAATAGAAAACAACACAGCAGCTTGGATATTGGTCAAGGAAGCTCTCAAATTCACAAAAGACAAATTGCATAAGGATATTTTTCAATGAATAGCTGGGCAAGTATTTATAGACCCGTAATTGCAACTATTTCCTTCATTTTGGGCATGTAGAATGACAACAAGGCGCATATACCTAGTCAAATGTCACTTGGAAAGCAACTAAACCCTATGTCACCTCAAAAAGGAGTGAATTGACCTTCATGGAGCTAGCAATAGCAGAAAAATTCAACTTTAATCTCAGAAATCGCCACCTACAGGAAAAAACGTCTTTGACTGGCACATACAAATAAATGACTCTTTTTGCTGCAATTTTGTCAAGTCTCGGCTTGTTACAACACAAAAATATTGGTTGGCATTCTGTATTATCTAGTTTTGAAAGTTTCCTCCTCCATTTTTGCTGCGTTGAAGCTTTCTTCATTTTCATGTGAAAACTATCAGCAGTGTTTTGTTAATTTTTCAAATGTTTACACAAAGTATTTGATTCATAAAAATGTTTGATACTTTATGAAGTTTCATATTTTGCTCAAGACTAGCAACTATCCTTTTTAAATAATCCACTTAATAAACTTTGCTCATGTTAAAAGATTTAAATCTTTTAACTTTATTACTTTTGAGTTCCATATTTATTCTCTTAAATATTTACAAATATTTCCACTTTGGAGTTTATAAATATTTTCACTTTTAAATATTTATATATATTTGTACTTTGGAGTTTATAAATATTTACACTATATAGTTACTCCAAGTAAAAATTTAATCTTTTAATTCACTTGAAAGATTAAAATATAATTCCATTAGGAAAGAATTACATATTTTATTATATAAATATTATTATAGTTCTTTTAAATATATTAAATATATAAATATTTAAATACCCGAGTATTTAATATTTATATATATTTTAATATAACTATAATAATATTATATATAATCTTTAATATATAATTACATATATATAGATCTATATATTTAACAAATATAAATATATTGTGAGCCAGTTAGCATTTACCTGATATATAAATATATAAATCATATATATGTAGTCATCAGGTAATAATATTATAATATTATTTATAGCTACAGACAATAGGTAGCGTGTGTATGTGTATAACCGTATATACCTCCATGTATACGTATGTATATGTATACCACGTTGACACATACTTATGGGCATATCCATTTGTCGATCATACGTTTGTATTAATATGCTTATACATATGGATATGTGTTCATAATGTATACATGAGTATACATACCTATTCAACCTATACACATATAACCTTTCACGTTTCAACACAATGATCATAGTACAGTAAGTCAAACAAATAAACAATCATCACTCACAAAGCACAAAGAAGTAAACCAGACTCCTAGAGCCTATGGATGACTTATCAAGACCAACTTATCTGACTTAGCTGACTCAGTCTAAGGAACATGTGTGTATGCTCAAATGGTTCTTGTTACTGTTTACCCGACCAAGCTCCTCTCCCTAGTGATATTTCTCCTCTGCTTGGAGGAATGGTCCTCATACCAGCATCCACCGTCATAAACTCATGACAATCAAATGCTCACAACAATAGCAGTATATATGATTCATTAACCTCCTTATGCAATATTTTACCATGAATAACATCAGCTGAGATAACATCAACTGAAACAACATCAAGTGAGATAACATTCATATTGAAAACAAGGTACAAGCATCATTAATTCATCTCCAAAATTCACACTATATTCACATTTACCCTATCTATTAACAGTAAATAGTAGCTTCACAATTTGGGATGTAACATATGTGCCAATGCAATAATACCAAACAGAGAAATGTATATTGAGACTGAAGAGCTCCTGTTAAATAAGATATTGGTAGTCAAAGAGCTCATTTCAGATATACAAGCTGCTCAAGAGATAGTGGTTGAAGCAGAACAGGATATCATTTCAAGCTTTGAAAAGGAGTCTTGCAAGCTAGAAGATCAAGATGGTGAGGTGCTTCCTGAGGATGCTATACTTTCAGCATTAACAGCAAAATTTCATCAAGAGTTAGAAGCTGAAACCTTCACCCTGCAGTCCATCAACAGATTTGTAGATCATCATACATTTCTTAATAAGATGCAGATTGCATTGGAAGAGCATCGATTGTCAATCATCAGATGTTTTGACACCATCATCAAAACAGTTGTTGTTGCCAAGAACACTCAAGGGCCAAATCTTGGTGAACTGCATAATTCCATTCATAAATTTCAATGTTTCAAGGATGGTCATCGAAATAATTAAAGTATTGTTTTATTTTCAATTTTGTTCCTTTGGACAAATTACATGTAAAGCCAAAAATTGTAATTACATGTAATTAAATTACAAGTCAAGATAAATTAGGGCTGTAATTTGGAATAAGTCAATTGCAAGTAGTTGGTGGTTGAGAGAATTTCTCAAGTTAGTTGGGATCCTCCTACCTTTTTCTCATGATTTCTCTCCTATAAATACTTGAGGGAGTCTTTTGTAATCTTTTATCTTTTTGGCAATAGAAAAAGCTCTGCAGACATTTACAGCAAAGAGACTTTGTGCTTTGTGTATGTGAATTTCATTTGCAAGTAATACAAGGAAAGCATTTAAGATTTCAAACTTTGTGTTGAATCTTATTACATGATATTACAATGTTCTTATGTCATAGTGATACAGTTTTCTGAATTATTCTTGTGACCTCGTGGGACTCTTGTGATAAGAGTTTGGTCTGATTTCTTGTAGTCTTTGTGCTATAAGTTTGAAAATTTAAATTAGCTTAATTTGTGATTAGGAGTTGAGAAGAATTATAAGTCTTTGTGCTTGTGATAATTCCCATATTAGGTGATTCTTGAATGCCTTATACTTACAGACTTTGTGCTGTTATATGTTGCAACTTGTTCTTAAATTATCTTTTTAAAAGGGTAGATAGGATCTCAGATTCTCAAGACTTTGTGCTTGGAGATTGTTTTCCCGTCCCGGAGGAGGTGACGGAAGTCTTTGTGCTTTCAGGAAACTTCATTTCCTCTCTCTCAAATTTATTGCAGGTTGTTGTAAGAGTTTTTCTAAAAGTTATTGTTACTTTTCTGTGACGAGAAAATAATATAATCTTTCCTGAAACAAGAAGAAAGGTTGTTGTTCCATCCATTTTAGTTTTAGTTAGTAAAAAGGGGGAGCCTTCCCTAAATTAGGAGAGTATTATACTCGCACACTGTGGCTGAAACCACAATTTTGCATATCCTCAAGGTATACAAAATTTTCAACCAACACTATCCAGGTTGCAAGCTCTTCTGCCGCTGAACTGAATTGGAGTACATACTCTGTTATCCACTCAGTGAAGCGTAACCGGTTGGCTGCAAAAAGAGCTAAAGACTTGGTGTATATTTATTCCAATTTGCGTCTTCTGTCATGTAAGGATCCTCAATACAAGCAGGGGGCAGCGAAGCTTTGGGATGTAGCACTCGAGTCTGCTGACTTGGATGCAACAATTCAAGATCTTGCTAGAGCCACTATGGATGATGTGGACGATAATGATGAGATACTACATGGTGTTGGAACCACTTTGGGTTCAACTGATGATGATTTTGAAGTTGAAGCCGCTGAAAATCCAAGTCACAATGATTTTTTTGATAATCCTTTTGATGATTGATGAACAATGAACATTGAATCATGTTTCATGAACTACATTTTGTAATTCAGTAATTGTGATGATTTCCATTGGAATCATGAACATAGACGTATATGATATCATTGATATGGCTTATTTGAATAGTTTTCATCTATCAATTGGCATTTAATATTTATCTTTGGCATTTGGCATTGATCAATGATCAAGTATCATACTATGAAATGATTTAGTTTTACAATTTTGTATATTTCTCTTATTTTTTTGTAAATATAATACATACATACATACATACATATATACATATATACATATATGTATATATATATACACACACATATATATGTGTGTGTATATATATATATATACACACACATATATATACACACACACACACACACACACACACATATACATATATATATATATATATATATATACACGTACCCATACGTACCCAAACCCCTAAAAATTTTTTTCATGTACCCACGTACCGGGTTCTCGTATCCGCACCCGTCCTCGTAACTTAGGTCCATGGTGTTGTGACCTTTTTTCACACATCGCCCCATTGCAAATGGGGACCCCCTAATTTTGGCTTTGCTTTTCGGTCGTTTTGTTGTTGTCTCTCTTTTCTGCCGTTTGTCTTTCTGGGGATGTGCCCATCTTTGAGCTTGAATTGAACTTTTGGCCAATTCTAAGAATTAGGGTTTTGAATTTTCTAGCCAATTTGAGGTCAAACGAAGTAAATAAATTGAGAATTGAGATTAACGTTGATGTCAGCATGCTTCCAGCAGGACTCTCAGCTAAATTTCATCAGATTTTGACAACTTACTATTTTTAGTAAGTGTGTAATTCAAGGCATTCCGTCAGCATTTCTCGAAGTTTTAACAGTCACACTGCGTTCAGAACACGTCAAGCTGCTCGTGTGCAAAATTTGAGCTGAAATGGACAACTTACTATTTTTAGCAGTTCAGCTTCCGGAGCAGATTTCAGGGTTTAGATGCAGAGTTCTTCGGTGCGTGTCTGAGGATTCCTTCTGGGTTTTCTGAGACCTTCACGATGATGTAACATGCAAAATGAGATGATAACTTTCAGAATTCAATCTTCCGAGGCTATTTTTAGGGTTTGCATGTCAGCGTTTTCTTTGCATGTCGGCATATTCCTTGTGGGTTTTTCGAGAGCTTCGCAGTGATGTGACATGCAAACAGAGATAATCACTCCTTCAACAACTTACTATTTTTAGCAGATACATTCTGGCGGCCACTTCCTAGCACTTCAGAATCACGAGCTGATCGCAATGCAACAGAAACGAGGACAAACGGAGGTCATTTGATATGCATGCATAACAAATTAGGGTTTCCAGCTTCGGGACCTGAAAAGAGGGGCAAAAAGTCAGAATTTTCAAAAACTGGTGTAAACCACCGCGATCAGCATCCTTCAAGCTATCTGCTGGTAAAATTTGAAGACAAACGGAGCACTTACTATTTATAGTAAGTCATTTTGGAAACTGGCCAAAAATAGAAAGTCATCCGCATGCGCCAGTGTCAACGGGCAGGTCACGGGGTGAGGAGCGCGTCATTCGAATTTCAAGTCAAACGGAGTTGTGGAAGTCTCAGAAGCAAGCAGTTACTATAAATAGTAAGCCACCTCCAGAAACATGCTATAAATAGCAGGTCAGCGCAAGGCATCGGCAAGTACAAGTCAAGCAAGTGATGAAGACCCCATGGCGCGAATTTCAAGATGAACGGAGTTGCAGAGGATGGAAAATCGGACACTTACTATTTTTAGCAGGTTGGTACAGAGGAATTAGGGTTTCCTAAATTCAAGGGCAGAGCACAAAAGTCAGGCAGAAGTGGCGTTCAGTCACAATCAACACCCTTCAAGCAATCAACACGCAAAATTTGAGGGCATTCTGAGCAATTGCTATTTTTAGTAACTTTCTAAAAATAGCAGGTGTAGACAGATATCAGGCATCGGAAGCATAAACACATCCCAAGGTCCAAAACAAAGCGAAATCCAGCGTTTTTGGAGCTTGAAATTAGCTTGAAGTGCAAAATTGACAAACTTTCTAAAAAAAGCAAATCAGGGTTAGCATAATCGAGTCACCCTAAATCCGGCAAAGGACGAGAAATCCACCAAGTTTGATATTTTTTCAGGTCCAGCATCAAAACTTGCTTTAAAAGGCCAAAGACAGATCAAAAGTTTTGAAGTGTTTGAAGAATGAAAGCATACCCCTCCAATTGCGCCCTTGCAATTGAAGATTGCTAAAAAGTTTCTAACTCCTCAAAATTTGAAGCTCTAGAGGTCATATGCGCCTTGACTCACTTAGCTGGTGATAAAAAATTCTAAGCATTGAAAATTTGATGCACACTACCTCAAATGTGCCTTAAGGAGAGAAGAGGAGACTTGAAATTTTTCTAAGTATGTGAAATTTGGAGTACACCCCTCCATATGCGCCTTCAAGAGGAGAGTGGGTGATGAAAATTCACTAAGGCACAAAAACTTGAAGTACACCCCTTCCAAATGCGCCCAGCTCAAGAGGGATGATAGAAAAATATTCTAAGTACTTTAAGCTTGAAGCCCACACCTCCAAATGCGCCCTAGGCAAGAAGAGGGCCTTGAAAATTTTCTAAGTACTCAAAAGTGGAAGTTGCACCTTCAAAATGCGCCTTGAGAAGATAAGGGAGTCTAAAATACACTAAGTGTTGAAAATGTGAAGGATGACCCTTGATTTGCGCCCTAGCTTGTGAGATCACTTGAAAATTCGCCTAAGTTCTTGAAACTGGAAGCTCCATGGGTGAATTGCGCCCACCAAGTTGAAGAAAGAGCCTAAAATATTCTAAGTCCTTTAAATTGGAAGGAGAGCATGTGAAATGCGCCCAGCTAAGAGAGGAGGTTTTAAAAAAATATTCTAAGGCGTACAAACTCAGAGTTACTCATGGCATATGCGCCCAGATTTAAGGCATGAAAATTGCAAGATGAAGACCTTATTTGCGCCCAGCTCAAATTGAAATGAGAAGGCTGAAATGCGCCCAACTTTGAAAGAGAGGCATGTGAAGTTTTTCTAAGTCGTTAAAAGTGAAAGCACAGGGGTTCAAATGCGCCAAGTTTGAGGAGGGCTAGAAAATTTTACTAAGTGTGAAGAAACAAAAGTAGAGACTTCTGAATGCGCCATTGGAGGTAAAGTGTTTGAAAGAATTGTGTGGATGTTCGAAATGGAAGTACAAGGGGTAGAATGCGCCCTCTTCAAGGTGGAAGTATTTAAAAAAATTTCTAGGTCAAGGCATTGGAAAGTGTTTTGCCTCCTCTACATGCAATTTGTGCCCATCCTCTTGCCTATGTGATATGCGCCAAGTAAAGAGTAAATGTGTTGGTGAAGTAAAACTACCAAGGCGCTGATGTTGAGCAAAGTGGAGTAGATAATGAAGAATAAAATATGCTAGGCGTTGAGAAAGAAAAAAAATGTATTCTTCATGACATACAAATGTGCTAAAGGCGTTTGAGAAAAAAATTTCTAAGTGAATTGAAATCAAATTTTCCTCACAGGCAAGGTGATTGAAGATGAATAAAAAATTTTCTTGAGGCAAAATTTCAAAATGCTAAGTAACTTAAAAAATTTCTAAGGCACAGAGAATTTCTTCCTTAGGAAAATCACGCCTGGACTTGAAGTGATGAAGTTTCTCGAGATATGAATGAAATTACCAGAGGTGAAGTCCGTGGATGCCAGCTTCATAGGATTGATAAAAAAATTTCAAGTCAGAGCAAGAAAATATTCAAAGATGTGAAGAGCTGGAATAAATTGATGAGAAATTATTTTTCTAAGGTTCGAAATTCAAAAAAAAAATTAAATGAACCCGTTCGTTGCATACCCATGAATTTGATGCATTCTGAGGAAAATTTTCTTCTGGGTATTGAAGATCTTCGACAAGGAGAGGGTTTTAAAGTCTTCCACAGTTCGTTGAGGCCTTCGAGATGGAGAATTTTGATGGGCACAGGATTGATGAGTTTTCCTAAGGGAAAATTTGAAAATTTTCTAAGGCAAGGAATAAATGATGTTGTTGAAGATAGAATGCCTTGGCGGATGAATTTGAAAGTGATCACCTAGATCATTTTCGATCAAATTCCTGATGAATGGATTTTTCTCAAGCCTGAGTTGGATGAAATGTCAGAGTGAAGTGCGCCAAGCAGAATGCAAGATGGGTTGGAAATTTGACTAAGGCATGAAGAATTGGCTATTGAAGACGATGAACGCTTGGAAATTGGAGCGTGAGAATCCTGGTAAGTAAGTTGAATTTATATTATGAAGTGTTCTAATGCTCTTCTCCTTGCTTGTTTTGCAGGAGAAACGTCGAGACCAAACGATGATGATGAAGCAAATAGTCCAAGATGATAAATCATGAAGGAGGAAAAGTTGCAAAAAAATGGCTAAGTGTTGAGACTTAGTAAAACTCAGGATGGAGAAAGGAGTGGAAGCTCGAGCAAAGTTGAAGAACGACGTCAAGAAGGAGATCAGAGCAGTTGAACTCTAGATTCTATCAAATTTTATTATCTGAGGAGGCAATCTTAGAGACTCTTTTACCCTCCTCCAAGCGATCAACAGAATTGGCTGAACGCGAACAACAGAACAGTGTGAACACATTTCAAGCTGGAATCTTCTAGAAGATGGTGGCCATTAATGGCTCATTTATTACCCCACTCCTCTTGGTGGTGGTTTTTAGGACAAATCTTGTTTAGGGCTGAGGTGGCACAATCTGGGCCATCCAGTCGATTGTAATCTGAGCCGTCCGTTGGACTTGGCCATCTATAAAAGGGGGAGTCCCCCTCATTTGTACCCTGGTAGAATTAGCTTAGAGCTAGACAGTAGACATAGAATAGAGGGACGACTTAGAAGTAGATTGATAATGTAGTTGGAGGAGAAGGAAAGTTTTCCTTTGAAAACTTTTGTAAGAGATTGTCGTGTAACACTTTCATAATAAAAGATCTTTTCATTGATGGTGAAATTCGTCTTTGTTATGGATAGCTAGCGAGGTTTCTTCATCCCTTCTACTTCAAGTAGCATAATTTCATTTCATGCAAGTAGATGTTAGTTGTGGAATGTGGTCTTCAATTTGAGCAAACTTTGTCTATCCATACCACTAGTGTGTTCGCTGATGGTGAATGCGCCTTGTGTGGTCAACTGGAATATCATGTACATAACTTCGATCATGATTTGTATGTTTATATGCGTCGTTGTGATGGTATTTCCATGCTAAGTTGTGATCTGAACACCTTGAACTACTCCTTTGAAGATTGCACCGGTTTTGTGGAGGCTGTCCGAAGCGAAGCAAAGCAGAGCTTAGTTGAAGCTTGTGAAGATTGATCGCCATGTCCCACGCCTTAGAATAGATTTAGAATCTCTAAACCCTGCACCATTTGAATTCAGTACTTTCTAATTAAAATAGGAAACCCGCGCTTCATAGACAAATCTTTCGAGCATTTGAATTCCTTTCTCCGCTGCCGAACAATTCCGTAAGTCCCCTTGAAATACCAGCAAATCACATTGAGCCAACTAAGCCTATTTGCACTGAAAGAACCTTGGAGTTGAACGCATGAACTTTCTTGCAATCTTAGCATGCGGAATACTTTGATCAAGAGAGAATAGGGTAGCCGTTGGCGACTTTATTCTGCGTTGGTGCGGTCACGAAAAACACATCAACACATGGTATTGAATAAACTCCTATTTGCTACTTGTGTCATATGTTAAGAGCTTTCCATAGATTCTTGATAGTTTTGAGTCTTGGTGGGGCAGCATTGTATGAGTTTAGTGAGTTATGTTGCTAAATCTGAACCAAAGTGTTGCTCTTCATAAATGCTAAAGAATCAATGTGTGTGTCTTCACTAATACAAGTCTACCATTTGTGAAAATCAGTGTAACTTTGTCTAGTGAATTCACTGTTGTAATTGGGAGTAGTGTCAAACTGATGCATAAAATGCTGTCCATTATTTATGATAAAATATCACACTCAGAAACTACTTTCAATCTGTTGTAACCACCTTTTGTTTACTGCTGTGCATGAATTGTGTTGTTTAGTGAAGTCATTTTGTGAAGGTTGTCTATTCAGGTTGTCTTATATTGGGTTATCTATTACTGATTATTGAAATATATTTCTGAACTGAAATACAATAGTATTCTTGATGTACTTGGATCTGTTATTACTTTAATGTTGAACTTGTTGTCTGCCAATAACTGCACTCATAGTTGGAAAACTCGCCCCAACAAAAAACTCGCCATGGGAAAAATTGGAGAGTTTTTTAAAACTCGCCAAAAACTCAAAAAAACTCGGGAACTAAAAAAATTACTTAATAAACATAAAAAAAGACGTTTTCAGCTTTAAGTTCTACATAGCCAAGTTTTTCGAAAAACTCGCCAAAAACTTGCGAATCTTTCAAAAAAACTCATCCAAGAAAAAACTCGCGAGTTAAACTCAAAAAAACTCATTTTAAAAAAAAACTCGCTAGTTTTTGAAAACTCGGTGAGTTTTCTGCGAGTATGCCAACTGTGACTGCATTCACTGAAAAATACCAAAATCGTCAAACGAAAACTATCCAATCAAGGCAACCGCAAAAAAATTCTTACATCATAGGTCAGGGACATCTCAGTGGTATCAGAGCTAGCTTCTTGCTAGCCTATGAGGTTAGTGGGATGCTATGAATCTAGACAATCGAGAGTATATAACTTATAGAAGAGAAAGGAGAAGAGGTTTTGGTCCTTTTGCTACTGATTCGTCATCCGAGGAAGAGATCATGGGTGATAGACAGGACATACCAGAGGGTAGCACTCAACAAATTCTCAATAACCTAGCTAGAGGTCAACAACAAATAGTTCAGCTCTTAAACCAACTTGTGGGTGATAGAAACAATGGTAACAATGGGACAAATGGTTATGATAACAATGTAGAGGCAAGCAACACCAACATACCAACACATAACAATGCTAGGACAGCTAGTAGGGTGACTCTGAGGCCTCTCATGCCTCAATTCTTGGGTGGACAGCTTGTTGGAAATCAGGAGCAGCAAGCACAAGGAGAGGGATTCACAGATTATTTGAGAGAGTATCAATCGTTGGGAGATGAATTTCGTGCTACCATGTCATTGGTGGATTTTTGCACTATCAAGTACAAGAATAGACCTAGAAATAACAATAGAGGATAGTAGAACCAGGATCTACAACGCAAAGTTGGGAAACTTTCTATCCCTTTGACAGGTCTAGTAAATGCATAGCTGACGTGTGGGTACAAAATTTGGATACTTATTTCCGGCTATACCCCATGTTGGAGACAGAGGCCATTAAGTATGATACGCCACATTTGGATGGTGAAGCACATGAGTGGTGGTATCATGGGCTTGTCACATTAGGGCATGCCAACATCACTTCTTATTTGGAGTTCACACAAAAACTTATGGATAGATTTGATTAGAAGGATCCTGAGCTTCGTTTCCATGAGTTAGCATAGCTTAAGCAAAGTGGATCAATGGATACATATATTTCAGAGTTCCAACAGTTGGCAGTCATGGTGACTGATATATTGGAGCAAAGGTTGGTCATGCTTTTCATTGAGGCTCTATCTGAGCCACTTCGTGGTTGGATTAAGGCTTTCAAGACCGACACTCTTCAGGATGCAATCAATCGAGCTAGAGATATGGAGCACTCCACACCCAACAATAAACCCCCTTCTAAACCCTTCGTTCCTCAAAAGAACAAGGGCAAGAAACCTATCCTGAAGAAGGGAAACAAGAGGAGTGATCAAGAAGAAGAGGAATGCAGAGAATGCAAAAGAAAACGGATATGTTATCATTGCAAAGAACATTGGGAGCTTGCACACTGTTGCCTAGGTAAAGGCAAGGTTCATTTTATTGAGGTCATATTAGATAGTGAGAGTAGTGATGATGAGCAGTCACAGGATAATGATGATAGCAGTTCAGATGAGGAACAACCCCAGGAGGGCAAGAGTAGCACCATTGCTACTTTATTTGGCACACCTAGATTCAATTCCTTCAGATTTAAAGGAGTTTTGCAGGGACATCGCATCACAGTGTACAATATGAAAGACGACTCAGCTGATCAGCAAGACATGCAATGCAACTCGATCACTTATTCACCGGGAGTGTAATGCAAATGTACTGAAAGTAAATGTCTGGGCAGCTTGTCGACCCCTTCTGCTTTTCAGCGTGCAATATAGGAAAGTAAAGTGCTGAAAGTAAATAGACGGCGAGACCAGTCTCTTCCACCAAATGGTGGGAATTAAAGTGAAGAAATGAAATATAAAAGATGGCGAGGCCAGTCTCTTCCACTAATAGTGGGAATACAAAAGTAAAGTGCAGAAATAAAATTACTGAATCAGTACTACTGATAACAGCCTTACAAAGTGAAGCAATCTGCAAGTTACAATGAGTTTTAGATGACCAATACACTCCAAAATGATAAGGGATGATCTCCAAACTTAAGCAAGCTAATCTACTATGAAAATAAGCCAAAAACATGAACTTTTACCAATTTGATATGAAGTTGCAGTGCTCAGAAAACTCATATGAGCAAGCTCGAAACACACCAAAATGCTCACAACTCCGCCAATACTCCTCCAAATGACATGAAACAAAGCGCAAATGAAGCATAGAGGTGGGGAGACCATGAACCAACCAAGAAATGGCACCAATTAGCTCCCAAGTATTTTGCACATTTCCCAATGATCAGAATGAAGATGGTATGGCCTCCTAGAGAGGGCGACCAGCAAGGTAAAATCCAAATCACCACAATAAAATCTGAAAACTTTCAAGAAGGGGCACCTAGGGTAAAGAAGAGGATAGAGTGAACACCCAGAACCAAACAAAAATCATACAAGGAGCTACATGTAACGAACTATCTCTTGCGTAAATTAAATTTTTTAAAATTCCACTTCAATCATATAAAGATAACAATTAACAAAGGCATTACAATAAAATTTTTCCTTTCTTTATTGATAAATGTATACAAGTTACAATATATTTCCACATGAATTCCATTTTCATTACAAATATAAATCAAAGTTCAAAAGTAATATAGTTGCATACATAGCTCGTAAGCTTTTGCACAAATAGAAGTAAGAAGGTCCAGGAGTCCGTCCTTTCAAATCTTGGTACATAGGCTGCTTGCTGTGGAGGAGAAACATCACTCAGGCACTTTTCCGCCAACCACGGACTTATAATGCAGTCCCCCGCACACCTATCGTTAGATAGATGGCCCTCCCTTTGAAGAAGAGATTGGTAAGATATCCTTTAACGATTACCAACTGAGCATAGTGCTGTGTCCTACACAACTAGAATTTTGCTATTTCACAATCTCGAACTAGTACTCGGATCACAATGAACTGACAGTGTAGTCTCAACTATCTCACACCTAAGTGGATGTCGTACCTTTCACTACTTTGGCCAAAGTATTCTCATTCAGTACTTCGAATGAAGGTCATCTATCATAAACACTACTCAGGGCCGATTTGACTTAAGGCTATCTTACTCTACGCGTAGGCTGTGTCCTTCAATGGGTTTAGTTTACGCCAGACTTCCTACCTCAAACAGTCTACTAAGAAATGAGCCAATGAACAAGCGTCTTATATCCTAACTCCTTATTTAGGAAATCTTTATCCGAGGAGTGATAGCTTGTCACCGTTAACCTAATAACATAAGCTAGAGACCATACTTGGTTTTGACATCATTTCGTTCCTAGTAGATATTAGTTTCTCTATGTATTCTCTATATACGGAGATCATACAGGAATGCAAAACTCAATCAATTGCATACTAAAGCCTTCTTTAAAATCTTTCCCCATTATTTCCCTATAATGCAAATTAAGTAAAACTATACCCTTAAGCTCCTTAAACATTTGAATTCCTTTTCTTTTATCCTTAAATCCTTCATTCATTCTACCATTAAAATGCATTGAATTCCCTTATGCGTTTACCCTTAATTGTAATGATTTCCCTTATTCATTTGGCCTTTAAATACAATGAAATTCCTCACACATTTGCCCTTAAATGCAATGAAAGTTTATCAAGACATTTCTAATTCTCCATGAACTAATTGCAATCATCAAACACAAGAATAAGAGAAAGCAGCATTTCAAACAAGAATTATAAAATAGATATCATGCCTGATATTTTAAGCTCTTTCTTCCAGTACTGCTCTTCTTGACACTCCTTTAGCAACTTCCAGAATTCCAATTGGGGATGGCTGCTTTGCAAAAACTCTCTTTCAATGGTGATGATTCCTTCAAGTCACTCTTCTCAATTAACACTTCTCTATTAGAAGTTAATTCACTCTTCTAAAAGGGATTTAGCACAGTCAATTGACAATAGCTGGTAAAAGCTTCTAATTCTCACACTCTCAGCAAAATGGTAAAATGCAGCAACATAAAACAACACAACAGCTTAGACAATGGACAAGGAAGCTCTCAAATTCGCAAGAAACAAATTGCACAAGGATATCCAACAATGAATGGCTGGGCAAGTACTTATAGGCCCGAAATTGTAAAAATTCCCTTCTTCATGGGCATGTAGAATGACAACAAGGCGCCCAGACTTAGTCAAATGTTACATGGAAAGCATATAAACCCTATGTCATCTCAAAAAGGAGTGAATCAACCCTCTTGGAGCCAGCATAATCAGAAAAATTCAACTTAAAACTTAGAAATCGCCACCTATAGGAAAAATGTCCTTGCCTAGCGCATGAAAACGAATGACTCATGTTGCTGCGATTTTGTCAAGTTTTAGCTTGCTACAACACACAATCTCTGGCTGGCGTTTCCTCTTCTCCAGCGCTGAAAGTTTCCTCCATTATTTTTGTTGCGTTGAAGCTTTCTTCCATTCACGGGAAAAACTCTCAACTCTATTTTCAAATGTTTACACCAAATATTTGATTCATATTTTCTTTCCTTATGTTAAGAAAAAGGTTCGATGAAATCTTTTATGTTTTCCCCAAAAACTAGCGGCTATCTTCTTCAATAGTCCGCTTCAATAAACTTGCTCATGTTAAAAGATTTAAATCTTTGAACTTTATCACCTTTAAGTTTAATATTTATTCTTTTAAATATTTACAAATATTTCCACTTTGGAGTTTATAAATATTTTCACTTTAAATTTTTTAATCATATATAATTACTCCAAGTAAGTTTTAAAATATTAAAATGTAATTCCCTTATTTACTTTATTATATAATATTATTATAGTCCTTTTAAATATATTAAACATATAAATATTTAAATACCCGAGTATTTTAAATATATATATTTTAATATAACTATAATATTATTATATATAATCTTTAATATATAATTACATATATAAAAATATATATTTAACAAATATATAAATATATCGTGAGCCAGTCAGCAACCCGATATATATAAATAAATATATATATATATATATTTTATGCATATAGAAGTAAACATGACTCCTAACGCAAACACATAAGCCTATGGACGACTTATCTATTACCCACACAAACTGACTAAGCTTACTCAGTCTAAGGAATGTGTGTGTATGCTCAGATGGTTCTCGTTACTGTTTACCCAACCAAGCTCCTCTCCAAGTGATATCTCTCCTGGAGGAATGATCCTCTTTCCTGCACATCATGACACGACAACGGAAGTCATATGCTCAAAACAAAGCAGTATACATAAAACATCTCAAAAGTTAGAATAAACATTATTCCATAACTTACATGCAACATTTATTCAAGAATTACATCAATAGAAGTATCAGACAAATGAGACAATCATTTAAATAGGATACATTCATTCGATAACAAGAACATGTTTTATTTATCTAAAAGATTCAATCATTACAGTGCATTTCCCTATGCAGTAGTAGCTATACAATCGGGGTGTAACACCACGATCGAAAATGTGCTTCAGCCAAGCACCACACCAGCACACCAAAAACTGAGAAAACACACCAAAACTTAGAAAACTTCAGAGAACTTCATCTTCAATATGCTCAATCTATTCTTTAGTGTAAAGAATAGTCTCAAACTTAGCTAGGTGCTATCTCGCAAGCACGAAACCGAAAGAAGCTAGGAGGTATGCATTCCTTGAAGCAAGGGTCTGAAGAGATTTCAACAACATTTCATTATATTTTCAATTGATAGCCACAAATGGAGGCCAACACTCTTATTTATAACTTTCTCCTCAAATTCAAAACCTTTTCCCTCCAATTAGGGCGCCCAAAATGAAATTCACATTCACCATCTAATTTGCATTTGAGTTGCATCTTTGACTCCTTGACTTAGGCGTCCAAAAGCACATAAGGAATATAACTTTATAAAAATGCAAATATCTCACAAGTTAGGCATCCCAAGGACTTGAGAAATAAACTTTATAAAAATCACTTATTTCTCCAAAAGTGATGTCCCAGTTTGCCTTAGCAAACATTTAACTTAAAACATTATAATTTCCAACTAAGGCGTCCAATTATGAAATCACTTAAAGTCATAACCTGCCAAAACAAGCTCCAAGAATGCTGGAGACAAATTGCTAATACTGCACTACTAGAAATAGACACTGCACTGAATTGTTGAACTATTGCTAAGAATAGCATTGGTAAAAATAACACTTACTAAAAATAGCATACTGTTAAAAATAGTAAGTGACTTCAAATGCATTTTAAGCACAAACCGGGCAACCATTGTAACTTATTAAAAATAGCAAGTTCAAAAAAGTTATTTGATGCATATCCATGTCATACCACCTTGAAGCTCTCTTAAAACCCAGAAAGACCCAAAGACCATTTTGCAAATCTCCTGCATGCAAACCCCTGAATCACAAAAGAAGTCTCCTAGAAAATTGGAAACCCTAATTCTAGCCCTGACTAGCCTACAGGCATCCGAGAATAGGCGAAAGTCACTAGAAAGCATAGTGCTAAAAAATGGGGACATTACAAGGTTCACTCAAGGAAGAAGGTGGCATGGTGGGCTATGGGCATTGGAGAAGGTGCATACATGTTGTGTCCAACTTAGGGTATAGGGTGCACTTAAGGTTGTCCTAGCTAGGGATTTCTGTTCAGTGTTTGCTTTGTTGTGCATGATTTAAATGTTGTATTTTGAATAGAACTATTCCTCTTGGAATGTGCCATAGTAGAGAGGACCAAAGTCACTAAGATCTTCCTAGGGTGAGTAGTTGTTCTAGTGATTTGATTCAGATATGTATTTGTGCCATCTTGATAAGTGAATATTTTGAACAATTTTCACGATTGATATTTGATTGCTGGTTACAACTAATTAAACATATATAAGATTGAACATGCTAGCAAAATTCATTAGAAATATATGTTTTGAAAAATTTGAAAATGAAATGGTTAAACCATAATTCAAATTGAATAAAATTAACTCTAGAAATTGATCTATCATATGAATACTCGCTTCTAAAATATAAAAGATATGTTGAGGCTTTTTCTTTGCATCTTTTTAGTACGTTTTTCCCTTAGTTTGTGTCAAATGTTAATTCTAAAAATGTTACAATGAAGAAACTAGATTTTCTTTGGTGCTAACAGTAAATGGGAGTTTTCCAGGATGGGCGTGTTAATGCTCTCTACTCAACACCATCTATTTATGCTGATTTGAAGCATGCAGCAAATGAATCATGGCCTCTTAAACTCGATGATTTTTTCCCGTAAGTAAAATGGCAATTAGAAATATCAACTAGAGATAATTAGCCTTCCTATTGGTATTTCTTCAGGTACTTTGATTCATTTATGATACATTTATGTTATTGCCAGGTATGCAGACTTTGAAAATGCTTATTGGACTGGATATTTTACAAGTAGGCCAGCTCTGAAAGGATATGTTCGAATGCTGAGTGGTTACTACTTGGTATTTTTATGTTCTTGATTAACAATGTTTCTGTTTCTATTTATAATTCATGTTTTTATATGCTGTTACATATCTCAAGAATATTGCATGATGACATAATTAATATTGGCATGATATACTTGAACAGGCTGCAAGACAACTTGAATTTCTTGTTGGAAGAAAGAGACTCGGACAAAATACAGGATTTCTTGGAGATGCTTTAGCAATTGCACAACATCATGATGGTGTTTCTGGAACTGCAAAACAACATACAACAAATGATTATGCCAAACGCCTATTCATTGGAGCTTCTAAGGTACAGTGAAAGCCTCAGAAGAGATGAACTATTTTTGCAGTATAATATTCATTTTAAAGATGATGCTTTTTGTGATTTTTCCCCTATTACAACTTTTTACATTCATATTGGATCTATAACACCTTGAAATATTTTTTAAGGTTGAAGAAATGGTGAATTCTGCTCTTTCTTGTTTGACAAGCTCAACATTAAATTCTCAGTGTGGAAACTCAGCAACAGGGTTTCAACAGGTAATGATAAATTTTCCTTCTTGATCTCACTATCTGGCATAGTATTCAATATCAATGACAAAGCTGAACAGCACATTAACTTCGTGAGTTAGGAATTGATGGCATGCATTTTTGATGAACCTGAAACTTTCATGTTGGGATAAGCACTGCATTGAAGATAAACTTATCAAGAAAACATTGAAGTGGTGAGTTACAAGTGGACTATAAGATTTTTCTACTGACAATAGATTTTTCATATGAAAAAATAGCATACATCCATCCATATCAAAATTTGACTGCAAGACAAAGCAAAATTCTTGCTTCAACTCAGATATCTTTCATTACAATTTGATACACTCTTCAATGTTGATGTGCATATTTTCACATCAGTCTCTGAAGTCCCACTCCATTGGTATATACTCATTCTAACTCATATCAGGATCCCCGTGTCCAAATGATCCTCTGTGTGACAGGTCCATCGTGGAAAATGACAAAATTTGGTGCCAAATTCAAGACTTGCTTGGTATAGACCATATTCAACCCAAAGCATTATGTGTGAAAAATGGAGTATATCCATACAAGGAACAGATATATATGAAGATGAATCAATACAATGCAATAAAGTATATAAACCTAAACAGGACTTAATGAATGAAACAGTTAATCTCTTTGTGGAAGCTTTCCTTCCAAAATTTGCAGAATAGAGCAGGATGCAATATCTCAAACATTGTAATGAAGTCTATGAGGATGCCCATGTACTTAGTAGCCCCTCAAAGGTCTATATTTTGACAGTTCAGGCATTCCAAATGAAGTGACTTTCTTTGTGCCTCTAAAAACCTGTCAGTCCCACAAATGAGGTCCAGAACATCTTATGTTTACACCCCAAGTCCTCTTAATTTTTCATGTAAACCTTAGTTGGAGTTTCGTCGTTTCCTAAATGCCTTACAGTTCTCATATGCATGGTACGTTGGATGCAATTCAAAGGTTTTCTTTTTTTCAAGCCAAGTAATAATCAAGGCAATAAATAATGGAGTGGGGTTTTGTTCACCAAATAACTTGAGAGAACCAACAGTCAATTCTATGATAACATTGGTAGCAAACAAACAACATGAAGATGGCTGTAGACTGGATTGTCACTATTAGATGATAACCTACACCCAAAAGGTATGGGTGCTCATGTGATCGTTATCAGTCGATAGGTAATGTTAGAGTTAACCTTGCCATTTAATAATTGCATGTTACAACAGACATCATTGCACATCATCATTCATGCCGTATACAGAATTCATATTATCCTGACTACTTGATGCGCTTATGTATATTTGTATCTTAGTCTAAAACTGGCAGGATGATTATTATAATTTATGCCTATCTTGTTGGAAATATACATAAATGCATAGAGAATAAATCATAAGTAATGGCATTTAAATATTTTGATGGAGTACGAGACCTCAAAAAATTATAACAGTTTATAACAATAAACTGACAGTAAACATAATGCTAGCAAACTAAGATAATGATAGATATGTCCAACTTGTCAGGGAAAGTAAAGAAGTGTTTAGATTGAATTTTGGTGCCGTTAACTTCTATAGTTAGCTTCTATAGATAGGAATATGGCTAATTTGAGTATATAAGATTAAAAAAATTTGATGTCAATAACTCCTATAGATGGGAATATTACTAATTTGAGTGTATAAGATTATAAACTTATCTAATGATTTTAATTTTTTTTTTTCACATATTAGTGTGCTTATTTTATATATTAAATTTGGAAACATGAGCCAATCATCATACATTTACTGTGCTTAGGCTCAGATCATGTGAAATAAACTTGTAATCAGGAATGGTGGGATGAACCTAAGGATCACAACATGGTAGTTTAGGATAGTTTGTGGTTAGTCTTTATTTTTATTTTTCAAAAAATTGTATTGGTGTCATTGAATAGTATTGTTGTTGATCCTTATATAGTCTCATTATCACTGTCATAGAAAATTTTATTTTTCTTTCCCATAATTATTTCTGACTGCTTTGGGTCAAACAGATAGTTTAATTCTTTTTGACCTCAACATCAAACCTGTGATTATGTTATTATGGTACATGACAGACGTTTTTGTATCTACAACTATTCAAATAAATGATGTTCTTATTTTATTCTCATTGTATTAAGTTAGTATGAATTTTATCAATAACTTTATGATGGCACATATGATATAACCATAACATCATTATAGATTGAAATATTATAAGTATTTTGTCCTACATTACTATTCTAATGTTCTGTTTACACTGTTAGAGTACCTATTCTAATTCTAGGTTTCTATTTTGCAGTGTTCTTTGTTAAATATAAGCTATTGTCCAGAATCAGAGGCAAATCTTACCAACGACACAAGCTTGGTCACATTTCCTATCTTCCACTTTCTGGATTGATGAATATAGTTAATATAAGCTAAAAGATTCATTGGATTGATGTTGGACAACAACCATGAAAAAAAAATAGGCTGGTTATTTAAATCAATATTTATATTGGTCTTTCCCTTTTTCTTTTAGGTTTTGGTTGCATACAATTCGCTTGGCTGGAAGCGCATAGAGACCATTAGAGTCCCAGTATGTGTTACTCTACACTTCTTGTAGTATTAAAGTATTTTTGCTCTGATTTTTCATGATAGCTTTCTTATTACAATGATCAATGAATAGCATTACTTGTTTGCATTTTTCTTAACTTTTCTGCATTTAGATTAAGTTTGCATAATTTTATATGTGTAGTTGATTATCAACATATCTCTACTTTACAAACTTACATGTTTTATCCTGTGTTTCATAACCTTTTGTAACTTTATTTATTTATTTCCAATTTGGTACTTTGTTTTTCAATGTAATACTTGATTACGCGATTTCCATCAGCTTGGAATTTGATTGTTAGAATGCCCATTATTGGACATTTTTTAATTTCAAATGGTATGAAGAATTTATTTAGTGTCTCCATTGACTAACTAATGAAAGAATATGTATCAAAATAACATTGGTTATAATTTTCAAAACCTCATTACAGGAACAATCACATCTCCTTGAAATTAGATAGTTTAAGAAATAATTATTCTGTATGCAATAAAACTTGAATTTGCTATACAAAATTCTTTGCAAGCATCAAATGATGTGACTAGCTTGTTATAGAACTTCTTCAAATGATGAAACATTCTTTTCTAGCAAATTGGAACTTCTTACATGTTAGCATTTTAATTTGTCTATTACCAAACAATGCAAAATGAAACATCACATGTGGTAGAACCATTCTTCAAATTATAAGGTGAAGCTCCCTAAGATCTAACGAAATCTAAAACTAAATTTGGACTAAAATTTTAGACAAAATCCACATGTATAGACATTGTACAAGATTTCAATGGGGGTTTCATATAAATGTAAATTTTTAATTGACTATTTTTTTGCCTTGGATTCAAGTGTCAAATTGTCAATAGTCAAGTCTTGTAGCAAGATTTACAGATTTAAAGGAGGGTAAACCATTAATCACGTATGAATAAACTCCCTATTGGCTAAAGCACAGACTAAAGCACAGACTAGTATTTGGTTGCAAAAGAATACTTGAAGGGAAAAAAATGCTTACTACTAGCTAAAATAAATATCAATGGATCTACATCAGTAGGAAAATATTAAATGAGTGAACACCACACAATTTCATGAAATAAACAACTAAATTCATACAAAACTACTACAACCTAGAAAGATTGATCTTACCCATATAAAGCTTGACTAAATGTAATCCCCTATCAATTGAATTCATGAAATTACAAACATGTAGATCATAGTTTAATGGAATAACTTGCACAATAGAAGAATATGTTGGCGTAAAAACTAACACCTCTGGAGTAAAAGTTGTTATGAACAGCCTGTGTACACTACGCAATGAGTGCTCTTCAAATTAGGAGGGGAAGCTCCCTCGTTGTGCTTTGACAAAAATACTTGCAAAGGGAAATAAGCTAAACTATGTCCTGTCTTTTTGTTTCAGCTGTAGAGGCACAAGGCTTTCTTGAAAGAACCTATACGTTGCAGCTGAGTTTTCTCTGGTTTTGCAGATCTACTAACTACAACTTAAATTTAATCTATCCAATCTCCTCAGGAAAACAGAGCAAGAGGAAACGGAGCAAGGTTTGACTATCTGACGATAAACGAGTTTAGATTCTCTACTTGAGGGCAAGGTGGCGCAACTATCATCTCAATCTAAACAAGCTTATTGGGCACAAACAGATTTAAGAATTTACTATGACAATCTTATGAAACCCTATGTGGCATAACACTTGATCAAAATAGTAAAGACTTCACAAACAACTTTTATCATCACAATCTCACGAAACCCTATGTGGCATAACACTTGATCGTAATGATAAAAGTCTCACAAAACAGATTTATCTAAACTATGGGAGGAATTTACCACGCCAATCTTATGAAACCCTATGTGGCATAACACTTGATCAAAGTAGTAAAGACTTCACAAAACGATTTTATCATCACAATCTCACGAAACCCTATGTGGCATAACGCTTAATTGAAATGATAAAAGATTCACAAAACAGATTTATCTAAACTATGGAAAGAATCCACCATTACAATCTCTTGAAACCCTATGTGGCATAACAATAAATCGTAATAGCGAAGACACATGAACAAATACCAAAAGAGCAATATTGAGGGCAAGGTAGGCGAGCATATATTTCTCTCTCAAGCAAAAGTTATTTACAAATGAGCAAAAGCTCTTATTTATATACATCAAGGTGTAGGGAACCCTAAAATCACCTTGAGTCATCTACAGTTCTTGCAATGCATGCAAGATTTTGCCAAACCCTAATGAAGTAAACTATACAGTTAACTGGAAAGCTACCATCAGTTAACCGAAACATCTAATCTAAAAATGGACAATTGTGCGAGCATGCACGTCCTTATTGAAAGCAGTTAACTGGAAGACTATCATCAGTTAACGAAAAACCCTAAAAAAACTCCAAGTAAATAAAGCAAATCTCAGAATAGGTATGCATGTGATGACAACATCGAGTTAACTTGAAGGGTAACACCAAGTTCAACTCGTGTGTAATGTCTATCACGAGAGCTGAAAGTTCGATGCGTGATCTCGAGCAATCAATCTCAGCGAGATTGTTAAGCGTATCCCTTATCACGGGCTATGAGACTCTACGTCGAAGAATACTATCGATGCATATGCTGCGGTACGTCCGAGGCCCGGGGTTCTTCTCCTCGTTGCCTCATCGAACAATCGGCATGACGTAAGGTGATGATCTTACGTCAATGGATACTCCCCACTTGAAAATGGTATGAATGAGTGCCTGGAGCTCTGACTGAACGTCGGTAAGCTCAACGTAGGCACCACCCTCGATCTGGTAACGGCACGGTAAACGAGATACTAGAGTTCTCACAAACCGGAGTGCACTAGTGACGTGCTCCCTACTCTCAGTCAATTCTGATGCCAAAGTGTCTTCTATCTTTGCCCTGAAAACCAATTGTGTCTTCCAAGAGTAGATAGCTTCTCTGTCCTCTGCATCTGTGACTGCATCATAAGCCACACTCAGGTGAGCAATCATAATCTCATCCCTGGGTTTGTTAATTGCCATATCCCGTTCCTCATCCTGAAGACGAAGACGGAGCTCTCATGCATTGTACCGCAACTGATATAACTCTGTAAGCATAGTACGGCCTCTAGCAACGAACTCCTCCTCCCATTCCTCCAAACGCTTGCCATATGCAACTAAGTGATTGAGTTGACTTTGCTCTGCTGGAGGCTCAAGCATTGGTGGGAGTGTGTTAATGGCATCGGGTCTATGTACAAGGCTAGAAATATACTGACGAAGCTGTCTGATTTCAGCCTTAAGGGCTGCCTTATCCTCTCCGTCCTTTAGTATTCTATCCCTGGCACTATCTGTAGCAACTTGTAGGAGATCAACCTGAGTCTGGCGTGTGCTGCGACCAAGGTTGACTGTGATAACTTCAAAATCCTGAGATTCTAATTCAGCCAAGCTCTTCCCCTGTGGAGGTACGGCAGTCTCAACGACAATCTCCATGTCAGTGTTTCTCTCTACGTGAACCATGTTCTTAACTCTCTTGTCCGGCGCATCCTAGTAAATGTCATCAAATTTAGAATGATTAAGAACATAGGATGGCTGCCTTCTCTTCCTTCCTAGCTGAGTTTCGATCCAAGATTGGTCTCGGCTAATGGTACTAGAAGGGTCTGCACTAGCGACAGGAGGTACTGATGAGAGTGAGTGTGTAGAATACCCACTGCGAGGTGGAGAGTCTAAATCCAATTCGATGTGAATTGGGACTGGTGAAGGCTCTGAAACTGGTGTAGGAACTTGTGGCTGAACCTCAGGTACTGGCGGGCTCTGAACTGACCTTTGAACTGATTCTGTGATAGGATATCTGTTAGGCTCCGTGTGTGTAACAGTGGCAAGCGCCTTGCCCTTTGAATTGTTTGGCGCTTGTACTTTCTTGGGAGGATTACTCCTCTTCTTTTTGTTAGGTTTCGACGAGGAAGGTAGCGAAGGATT
>VDFB02073215.1:0-16026 GCA_007258455.2 Sequoia sempervirens
GTTTGAAGAAGTTCGGGTTAATGAATTTCTGGTTTTTGTATTTCTCTTTTTAAAGAGAATGAGGAAGATATTACGAAAGATAAACATGTAGAAGTAAAAGATTTTTTTTTTTTTTAATTATTTCATGGTGCATAAATTATATGGTAAAATGATATTCAAATTTTTTGATAGTGGTTAGTATTTCTCTTTTTAGTATTATAAAGTGTAAAAACCGCCTCAACGAAGAGGAGAATTTTCTGCACAATTTTTTTTTTTTCCTTCTCTTCATCATGCAAGAAGGATCACATAGAAGGTTAGATCATATAAAAATTAATGGAGATCAGCTTAAGCAATATATCATGATGTCAGTTATATAATTTCCATTAGCACAATTGCTGCCTTAATAAAAAGAATGCTACTGACTAGATTGCACATACCTTCATGATGGTGAATTGTTTTATCTCCAAGAACCCACTCGATCCAGTCATGGTGGGGTGCAGACTAATCCCAACCAATGTGGATTCTAACCCCATCCACCCCTCCAAGAAGATTAGGTGGCTTGTGGTGAGAGAGAGAGAGAGAGAGTTACCATTCAAACCCTTAAGCTATGAGCAATATGACTTCCTCGTGACCCTTTTCCCAAGGTGCACCTAGCTATGGTAAACTTATAATTCCTTCCAATAGTTATGAGATTTCAAAGGGGAGTTAGATCTACCTACTTTAGCTTGTTGGGTATCCACCTTCTAGTTGTCCATATATCGGCTAAGCAACTAGGGTAACCATCATTGGTGTGAAATGCTCCTAGACTATTGACCATCTCGAGCCTAGTACTGCTTCTAGAATCTTGTCCATCTCAAGCATAGTACTACCCCTAGACTATTTTCCATCTCGAGCTAGTACCGCCCCTAGACCATTGTCCATTCCAAGCTTAGTACCACCCCTAGACCATTGTCCATCTCAAGCATAGTATTGCTCCTAGTCTATCGTGACCGAAAGTAGGCTCCCAACTCAAGGTCAGTAGGTTTCCCTTCTAGCTATCGCCAAGTATGGCATTGCTAGATATCCTATGAAGAGCATTTCTTACCCTTAGTCACCTTCTGGTGGGAAGGAAACTCTTCTTCCTTGGTTAGTAGGCAGAGGATACATGATTCATTGATCCTATTAGAATAACTCAAGTCATGGTCTAGCAAGGATTACATTAATAAAAATGCCCATTAAAACTAGAACGACTACCTTAATAGTCATATGATCGTAACAATTGTAATCTTTTGTACGGATAGCTGAATTTGCAACCAATAGTGTAGTAGGGTATGGTGTAGGTAGTACTTAGAGCCATAATCTAGTATAGTATATTTGATGGTAATAGATTTAAATGTAATGGTAATAGATTTTTGGCTGCACCATAAAAAATATCAATTCCTTAAGACAAATATGGGAAGAGATATCATACTCTACTTGTTATGAAGACATTTTTTTGTATTCACCAAGAAGGTAATCCCCCATTGAGGTATAAATACATCATTTTGTGCCCCATGGTTAAGAAATTAAGGCTATGATGCCTACTTGACCAAAATATTCATGGATAGATTAACGACTACAAGAACTAAATTGAGATTTATTCTATAATGTCACATTCTAATATAAGTGAGTAGTTGCAAGAACTAAATTGAAATGTATTTTATATTGTTACCTTTGATAGGAGTTACAACTGCAAGATTTAATGAGATCGCTCTGTATTGTCACATTTTGATACAAGTTAATAGCTGCAAGTTTTAAATGAGATTAACTCTTTAATTCTAATATGAGTTAGCAGCTGCAAGATTTAATGAGATTTCTCTAAATTGTCACATTTTAATACAAGTTAATAGTTGCAAGTTTTAAATGAGATTAGCTCTTTAATTCTTATATGAGTTAACAGTTGCAAGATTTAATGAGATTGTTCTAAATTGTCACATTTTGATATGAGTTAATAGCTACAAGTTTTAAATGAGATTAACTCTTTAATTCTGATATGAGTTAATAGCTGCAAGATTTAATGAGATTGCTCTAAATTGTCACATTTTGATATGAGTTAATAGCTGCAAGTTTTAAATGAGATTTGCTTTATATTTTTTTTCACATTTGATATGAGTTAACTAACTTGAGCCAAAGTACATTTATGCTGGCAACAAATATTTATAAATATAAGACATCTAAATGCTTAAAGCCAACAACTAGAATTGTTTATGTATGTTTTAACACTTATGTCCATTTCAAGGTAGCATTGGTAAACAAACTAAGGGGTCACTGCCAACTAAGCTAAACGTATTTGGGGTTGTAGCCAGCCAGTTTAGTAAAGCTTTAGTTAGACATGAGAATAGGTTGAGTATGAGGTAAGCCAGACTTCCATGGTAGTTTCTTATACAAAAAGATTGCTGACAACAATTGAATACCCTATTTTCTCCTCCATTCCTAACTTCTTTTTATCTTAATCATACAACAGGTGCTAAATATTCATCTCCTATAGTTTAACTAGACGAGACCATTTAATCACACATTACACACCCAACCATGTCTTGGGTTAAAATTCCTAGTATTTTTAGGTAGAGATTATTTTCAAAAGAAAACATTCTATTGTAACCCTCTCTCTAATGTTATTTTCAGATAATGTTGTTCATCTACCAAGCTTGAAGGATAATATAGGAGTGATGTTAAACAAACATGAGAACAATTGTAGCTTCCATTACTGCAGCATTCAAATAAGAAATATTAAAACACTTATATCTAAATTCATCACTGAAATAGCAATGCAAATCTTGAAGATTTTGTGATTTCTGGATTTTTGATTGTGTTTAAGTTTTTTCATCAGTTTCAGATCACACTCAGTGATCCATCATCAGGATGATAAAGAGCTAAGGAGATAAAAGGTAAGATGCAGACCTAATTTGCTTAAAAGGAAGAGAGGTGAGAAGATGAGGAGAGAGAAGGGTACAAAGACAGAGACAAGAGAGATAAGGTAAGAACAAAAATTGAAAGAATTAAAAAAATAAGAGAGAAAAAATATATAAGAATGAAAAATTTTATTAAAAAAGAATGAAACATGAAAGAAATAAAAGACAAGAACTAATGAAAGAGGACTACAACATAAAGAAAATTCAATTTTAGAAATGAGAGAGCAAAAATAAATAAGAGAAAAAAACACACAGGAATTCTAAGTTAATATGCAATATTAAATTATAATGTTGAAAACATAAAATGAAATTAAGTATTGCTAATAAGATGAAGCAATTAATTTTTATTTTATTTTCAACCTCAATTCTAACAAAAAATAGTAAAGAATATTATATTTGAAACTATTAATGTTATATTTAATATTGAAAATACTATCTATTAAAACAATAATGTAAAATAAGAAAGAAAATTAAATTTGAAACTATTAATGTTATATTTATTATTGAAAATAATATTTAAGGAAACACTAACATAAAGTAAGAAAGGATATTATATTTAATATTGGAAAAAATATCTATTTAAGAAGGACTATAATGTCATATTTGATATTGAAAAATAATATCTGTTAAAAAATTAAAAATCTTCAACATGATAGGATTGTGAAATCTCATAGCATTAATGCAAATTCCTACCTTAACTAAACCAAAGTTTAAGAACCTCGATTGCCTGTGCTTGTAAAGGTGGCTATAGAACCAATCGAGGATGCCCTAGTTGATGCTGGCACTGAACAACTCTTGAAATTTCATCCACTCCTCTACTTCTCTTTTCCCAAATTCGTCCACACCAAAAATGAGAGCTCTCCAAGTTGATTTAAGTGGAAGAGAGCCAAGTTTCTCCATGACATGTTGGTCAATGTCCCTTCCTACCATGGGTGGAAGTTGTAGGGGTTTCCAGGCCTCCTTAAAAGTTCTGATGTCCTCTTCTTCGACCCAACTACGCCTCTTCCTCTCCTTGGTTGAGGATTCCTGATAACCTCCTTGCTCAACTATCTCATTCTGTCCTTCCTCTCTCGTGAAAGCAACACACAATTTTTTTCTACATCCTCTATCTTTCCTTATTTGTTCGATGATATATTTTATTTCTCATGGGTTTGATCGAAGATGGCCTTTGATAAAACAGTGAGTTTTTTCTATTCTTTTTAAAAAAAATTTATCATTTTAATAATGTAACTATCAAGTATTTAATTTATAATTTTATTATTTGCTTATATAACTTTTATTTATTTATTCACCTTTAGATATTTATTTATTTTAATTTTCCCCCTTCTTTCAAATAACTTAATTAAATCTATGAAATTAAGCATTTTCAAATAATTGAGATATATAAGTGGACCTAATGACTCTACCTAGTCAATTCAAGTAACTCTAGCCAAAAAATATATCGAAATCCTAGGTTGAATGAACCTTAGGCTACTAGAATCTACAGACAAGGTCAACATTAGAATGACATACCATTTGCCTATCTCTCAGTCAACGGAACCACATAATCCTCATCACTTTGCACCCCTGGTACCTACATCCAATGACAAGTCTCAGAAAGATACAACATCCAAATCATTAGTCTGTGTTAATCAAACATTTAATGTATTAAATTAAACTAGCATAATAAGACTGATAAGCACACTTAATAATAATAACCTCAAAGTTCATAATTTTAACACACACTCATGCACACACACATACACACTTATATATGTTTTCCTATTAAATTTTAAAGTTCCACCCCTAGTCCAAATTACATCGGGGCTAGGGTTCATGCAAAATGATTAACAAGGTATCGAGAGGATATGACATACTTCACCCCTTAGGATTAAGCTGGCTCAACTTAATTAAATAAGTATGGATATTCTAGTTTCATTACATTTTCATCTTCCCAAGTAGCTCTTTGTTCCCCATATTGGTCCCATAGGACCTTAACTTGCTAGATAGTTCTATTCTGCAATTGTAGATTGTGCCTGTCTATGATTGCGAGTGGTTCAAGGTGGATATCTCCAACGTCTTCTACCTGTAGTTTCTGACAATCAATTATGTGTGAGGGGTCAACAAAATATTTCTTAAGCAAGGATACATGGAATACATTGTGTATGTGAGAGAGAGATGGAAGAAGAGCTAGTTGGTAGGCTATGCAACTAATTTTCTCAAGTATCTCGAAAGGCCCTATGAATCATGGAGCTAGTTTAGTGGCCTTGCCAAAATTTATTGAGCTTTTGTGAGGTTTGACGCATAGGAACACCTTGTCCCCTACTACAAATTCCCTTAGTGTCTGCTTGGTATCCGCATAACTTTTCTACCGATCTGAAGCCTCATTCAATCTTTCTCTTATAACTTTCACTTGAGTGTCATATTCGTGAAGAAGTTCTGGCCCTATAGTTACTCAATTTTCTAAACTGCCCCAACCTATAGGCGTTCTGCACTTTCTACCATACAATGCTTCAAACGGTGCCATTTGGATGGAAGAAAGGTATGAATTGTTATATGTGAATTCTATTATTGGTAGGTATTCTTCCTACTTAGTGGGCTGATCCATGACATACATTTTGAGCATGTCCTCCATAACTTGGTTAACTCTTTTAGTTTGGCTATTCGTTTCAGGGTGGTAAGTTGTACTAAAATTGAGTTTGGTTCCTAATGTGGTCATAAGAGAGGTACAAAACCTAGAAGTAAACAACTTATCCCTATTTGAAATGATTACCTCAAGCATCCCATGTAGCCTAATGAATTCTTTTATGAATCTTTTAGCCAAAAGTGGGGCATCATCCTTCACATTGCCTGGTATGAAGTGTGCTACCTTGGTTAGTTTATCAACCACTACTAAAATATTGTCGTGTTGACGCCAAATTTTAGGTAAAACCATCATAAAATCCATGAAGATTACCAACTACTTATGCTCTGGTATATCATGAGGATATAGTGTTCCCATAGGATGATAGTGTGTTGCCTTAACTTGTTTACATTCAAGACATTTGGTGACATAGAAATCTATTTCTTTTTTCATTCCTAGCCAAAAGTAATGAGTTTTTAGGTTTGCATACATCTTAGTCACCCCAGGATGCACTTGATAAGGCACATTATGGCTCTTTGCGAGCATTTTCATTCTCAAACCACCCTCTTCTAGCATATAAATTCAATTAAAAAATTAGAGAATTCCATTTTATCCCACATGGTACTTAGCTGGATTAATCCCTCGTTGTATTTCTACCCTCATTTGTTGACAAAAGGGATCTAGTTTTTATATTTGCTTGATCTTTTCTAGTAGTTCAAACTTTAGCTATGAGATTACAACTAGTTTAACCCTTGGACTTAAGGCATCTACAACACAATTTTCTTTTCCTTTAACATATGAGATATCTATTTCATAGTTTCTTAAGAATTCTAACCACCTTCTTTGACATGCATTCAAGTCTGGTTGGATGAACATATATTGAAGTCCCTTATGATCAGTGTTCAGCTTGAAGGGTCTTCCTACCAAGCAGTGTTTCCATACCTTTAAGGCATGCACAATTGTCGCCAGCTCCAAGTCATGGGTGGGATAGTTGAGTTCATGATCCTTCAATTTCCTAGAATTGAAGGAAATCACTTGCCCATTTTGCATTAGCACTCCACCTAGCCCATCCAATGAATCATCTGTCCAAACTACAAATTATTTTTTTGGATCAGGCACTTGCAAAATTGGTGTGGTGGTAAGAGCTTCCTTTAACTTTTGGAATGAAATGTCACATTTTTCTGTCCATTCAAACTTCTTTCCTTTTCATTGAAGGGAGGTTATAGGGTTAGCTATTTTGGAGAAGTTTTCTACAAACCATTGATAGTACCCTTCCAAACCCATGAAGCTTCTTACTTCGGTCACATTTTTAGGAATATGCCATTCTACAATTGCTTGCACCTTGGCTGGATCTACTGCAATTCCTTGGGCCGATATAATATGTCCTAGATAGTGTACTTTGGGCTGAAAGAAAGAACATTTTGATAGTTTTCCATCTAATTTATGATCTCTCAACCTTTGCAAGACTATTCTTAAATGCTCCTCATGCTCTTGCAGAATTTTAGAGTAGATTAGAATGTCATCTAGAAACACTAGTACAAATTTTTCCAAGTAGTCATGGAAAACATGGTTCATGAGGCTCATGAAAGCAGAGGGGGCATTTGTTAGGCCAAAAGGCACCACCAAAAATTCGTGATGGTCGTACCTAGTTTTGAAGGTTATTTTCAGAATATCTTCTTCCCTGATTCTTAACTAGTGGTAACCTGACCTTAAATCTATCTTGGAGAATATTGCAACTCCCTTCATTTGGTTAAATAATTCATCAATTCTAGGTAAGGGATATCTATTTTGAATGGTTACCTTGTTTAACATCCGGTAATCGATGCACAACCTCAGTTTTCCATCCTTCTTCTTAATGAACAACACTAGAGCTCCCCAAGGAGACACACTAGGTCGTATCAAGCCTTTCTCCATTAGATCTTGCAATTGAATTTTAATCTCTTGTAATCCAGCAATGTTCATTCTATAGGGGGCTTTTGAGATAGGCTTGACTCCTAGAACTAGATCTATTGTGAATTCCATTTGTCGCTTAGGAGGCAATTCTGGCAATTCTTCAGGGAAGACATCACGGTACTCTTGGAGAATGGGATGGTCTTCAATGCTAGGTGTAGGATCATTATTACCCTCTTCTACCTTTACTAGATAAATTTTACTCCCCTTTCTCACTACCCTTTTGACTTGCATGGCTGAGATCATTCTTACCACCTCGGGTCTCCTAATCCCCTGCAGAACCACTGACCTCCCTTGGTCATCTAGACATTCAATCTTCTTGTTGTTGCAATCCAACTTGGCTTGGTGCTTTTGGAACCAATCCATCCCAAGGATTAAATCATAAGACCCTAACATAGTGACCCATAGATCTACCTTGGTCCTTATAATCCCTAGTGTTAGAACCATAAAATTTTGATGTTTTTACAAACGTTTTCACTCATAAATTTTTTGATTTGGTCCTACCGTATGCATATTTCATCTATATTTTCCATCATGTCATGCATTTTCCACATTGAAGTACCTATCGGCATTGGTTCATGACTGTCTCCCCAACCCATGTTGCTTTTGTATTAACATGTGTTTGTTGCAGGCATATCAGCATGACAGCATTAAGGTCTCCTCGATGTGCTCTTCTGCTTGTAAATGTCTGTGTTGCCTATTGGCAAGATGTTTCCTGTGTCATGGCGAATGGATTTTACTCACTGGAAGTTATCAGCATGACTTTCATTTTGTTTCGACGATAGAGGAAGGGTATATTAGCATAAATATTTTCACCGAGGTGAGGTCTCCCTGAATGGGTCGGGTCTCACCGACTTGCGCTTATGAGGATTCATCGGTAGAGCTTGGGGTATTCGACATTATGTCTTAGCGATGTTCGTTGTCTTGCCGACCGGTGATGGGAGAGTGTATCGGTATGAGTTGACCATGTTGGAGAAGACATCTTGGCGAAGTCTCCTTGTATTGCCGATCTACAACATAAAGGTGTGCTCTTCAGTGAGACGTATGTGCTGTGATGTATAGTCTTGGTGAGCCCGTCGGGTCTTGCCGATAATGTTTAATGATTGGCTCGTCGGCAAGAGATGTCTCTTCAAGGAAGGTCTTAGCGATCACCGAGGTCTCACCGATGGAATAACATATGGGCTTTATCAGCATGAAAATTGGAGTGTCTTGGAAAACAAGAATGACTACAAGGTCTTTCAGTGTGACATGGAGGTTCTACAAGTGGTCTCCTCGATGTTATAAGGTCACAGCGACATGCGAGAGATAAAGGGGTTTTTGGTAAGACATAATACGTGTTGTATGACATCTCTACAATATCACGGAGCTATAGTGAAGCATAAAGAGGACAAAAGGATGCTTCCTGACTTCAGCATAGCAAACATATGGTCACGACGAAAGCGAATAACACAAAGAATAGAGGAACACATGCAAACAATGATAAACGATTGAATTGCCTTCAGCATACTGTGGGGATGTCTCGGCGAGTGGTTGGCGAGTAAAACAGAGATTTAAACACTATGGCCGACATAGATTTTCCCGAATTCTATGGTGGCCGACATGATTTGGAAGCGATTTGTTTCCTGATTGTAATTGAAGGGATCAGATCTTAGATAGTTACAGTAGATTAGAGATGGATTCAGTAGAGTAGAATTTTCTTATCAGAGACTATGGTGCATGTTTTCAAATGGCAATTTCAATGAAATTCAGCTGGTGTGGCAATTTATTTTTGGTATCAATTGTATGTTGAAATCTATTGAAAAGTATTGCTAAGTTGTCTCCAAGTCGATTCTTTCTGGTTATTTAAATTGAAGTAACAAGCTTATTTCCAGTTTACCAGTGCACATTTGTTGTATTTGTGTGATTAATCTATTGGTTCTCTCAGGTAGAGATTAAATCATTTTTGTTGATCACAGTAATCAGGGGGAATTCATCTACATTATTAAAGTAGAGCTTAGTGGTCAAAATCTTGCATGTTTATACAAGTTATAAACAGATCATATGCCATCAATTTGATTTTCTGCCAGAATAAGTTGTCCACTTTTGTTTCATTCTACTCTGCATACCTAATAAGGCACAGGTCTCTGCATTTCATCATTTTGAATTCATTCAGTTTCTTTACATTTGTTAATTGAACATTTTAGGATTTAGATCAGAAGATTGCTTTTGCTATTGCTATCAAGTTTGGTTTCATTTGTTCACTCCCATCTGCCATTGTGGACAAATCATTGTGCAAGAAAGATAATCATAAGTCAAGTCTGCTTCATTCAGAAAGGTACACCCGCCTAGGTTTAGCAGCACCTAAAGAGTAGAAGGTTGAGTTCTCATGACCTTGTTTGTTACCCTAAAGCGTATCAAGAGATTGGCAACCTCTTGAGGCATTCAGCCTGCGTTTTTGAGAGCTAAAAAATTGGTGACTCTGCTGGGGATTACATCAGAAAATTTAGTTGAAGACCATCATATAGAGTCATTGAAGAAAAGGATATAATTTGAGAAGATTGAGAAAGAGTGATTCCGCTGGGGAAAAGATCAGTAATAATGATTTTCCTACTTTTGGAAAAGTAGGTGGTGACTCTGAAAGAAACATTGCATTTGTTCAAACATGAATGAAAGAAGATCTCGGTTCAGGGGAGGTCATGCTGGAGCTCCTCATGGTCAGCAGTATATGCCATGTCATCATACACAGCACTATGGTCCAATGTACCAGCATCAATACCCACATAGCGCCCCCCTCATCAGCATACAATAATGATTAGACAGTTTGATTTTTCAGGGATTCAATTATCCCCTTATCCAATGGATGGCAGTTGGAGAGGTATTGTTCCAAGGTTTAGAGGGAGTGATGCAATCACTACTGAAGAGCATTTAAGAAGTTTCAATGCTTTCATCCAAGATGTCGGTGTGCCCTATGAAGATTTACACATGAGGCTATTCATGATATCACTTATTGAGGATGCTAGGGATTGGTTCAATAGCCTACTAGTTATCTCTATTAATTCTCTCCAAGGATTTCAAGATCAGTTCCTCGAGCAATTTTGGAATCTAAGTGAACTAGATGTTGCTCTTCATGAATTAATACACATTTAGAAAGATCAAAGTGATACAATTTATGATTTCAATCAGAGATTCAATAAGTTGTAGAATAAAATACCTCTCAGATCAAAGTTGCCAGACTCTATAGCACTGAGTATTAATTTGAATGCATTTGATCCTAAGGCAGGGTATGAATTGAGAAATAGTTTTCCAAGAGATTTGGCTGAGGCTCAAAAGATGGCACTGACATTTGAAAACAATAGGAGGGCTACAGGGATAATTGATAAAAGAGACAATCCTAAGGTTCCTCAAAAAAGCAACAATTACCAGTGCAAGCAAGAGAACACATATAGGAATGAAAAGCCGAGGTTGCATGACATGCCTTATAATACAAACTGGAAGGATAGAAAACCTATAATAGCTAGGCCTGGAAGCAAAGAAGCTCCTGATCCATTGACAAAGGGAACCTATATGGTAAGTAACAATTACTTCTGTGATTTTTGTGATAAGCCACATTCCCCAGATTATTGTGTTGTAGCCCAAAGAATGCAAGAGGAGGGAATGCTGATGGAAAACAATGAAGAAGATCACACAGTATACTTGACCTCAAATACTTTTCACCATGTTGAGGAAGATGAAGGTGCAAGGCATCTTTCTTGCACAATAGATTGTCACAGTGAAGGCAGGCTATGTTGTGAAGAATCAAGTGAATATCCTGATTCTGATGATGAACCTAAGGATTTTGATCTACAGTCAAGGGATTCTTCTACTTCTTATGAAGATCAAGATGAAGTGGCAATGGGAGATGTTGGTTAATCAGATAGTAAGTATACAATACCTCTGGCTATAGTTGAAAGTCATGAAGATGCATTTGATCGTAATGAGGTTTGTACATTTGAAAGTGATTTCCAAAATTTTGCAAACTCATTGTATGATGAAGAATTAAAAGAATATCAGATTATATTTTGCAAAGGTATGTTCGTGAATGAGTTTCAGGTATTTTCAAATTCACTTTATGAAAGAGAGGAGCTAATTTCAGACAAGAAAAATGATGGAATAAATGACTACACTGATAATGTTTCTGATGGTCTTGGATCTCTCTTTGATGATGATAAAAATGGAGAATACAACTGTAGTGATGAAAATGTTGAGACTTTTTCACTTGTCAGTGAAAAAATTACAGATTTGTTTACTCCTGAATGCCAGGGGTGTGCACATGAAGATGATCTTGAAGTTTTGTGTCCATCTTACTTTTGTTTTGATAGTGAGAGATCTTTGTGTAAAGATTCTTATGACTCCCTATGCATTTCTTGGAATGATGGTGAAACCTTTGGTGCTAATAAAAAGTATGTATCTGTTCAGGATGAGGTATGTTATTTTGAAATTCCTAACTCATATCGAGAAGATGTTTATTTGCATGCCAAGGATAATAGAAGTTTATTTTTTATTGGTTCACGCATGCATGATACTGGAGATGTGAGCTATAATATAATATTATCTCCAAATGATGATTTGGAAGAGGTGCAAAAGGTTTCAGATTTGTATGTTTCAGACAATGTTGGTTTGACAGAATTTTTTGATTCTCAAGAGAAGCACTTTGATGATGAATTTTCAATGCAGCTAAATGAGTGTTTTATAATACACAACAGTGAGAAAGATAATGAGGAATTTTGCATTGAATATATGTATATTTTGTATGTTGAAGATAACAGAGTTTTGTCTGATGATGGAGAATATAAATTGCTGAATACTGTAGGGAATTCAGTCCAAGCTGAGCATGATGATTTTCTAAATACTTGCAATAATAGTGACAAGAAAAATTGCATGAATGTCTTCAGGAAGAATCTGATGAACTCAAGAAAAAACCAGGTATTTGACAGGGGAAAGTATGGTTGGGGTTTCAGATTGTAACACCTCAGAACAAGTGAAGTGGAAACACAGAGAATTAAGGGTTGTCAGTGCATGGACAACTCTTGCTTATCCTCTTTAAAATTCTTTTCCATGCACAGTAGTTTAGGGTTCTGGTTCACCTCCATTTTGCATTCATTTCATGCTGCCCCGTGCCCATTTCCATTTTGCTCATTTTGTGTATGGTCTGCTCACCCAAAGATTCTGGATCCTTGCAATGATCTGACTATCATTCATCCCCAAACGGGGCCACTGTTAGAACCATAAAAATATGATATTTTTACATATGTTTTCACTCATAAATTTCCTGATTTGGTCCTACTGTATGAATATTTCATCTATATTTTCCATCGTGTCATGCATTTTCCACATTGAAGTCCCTATCGGCATAGGTTCATGACTGTCTCCCCAACCCATGTTGCTTTTGTATTAACATGTGTTTGCTACAGGCATATTGGCATGAAAGCATTAAGGTCTCCCTGATCTGCTCTTCTGCTTGTAAACGTCTGTGTTTCCTATCGGCAAGACATTTCCTGTGTCATGGCGAATGAATTTTACTCACTGGAGTTATCAGCATGACTTTCATTTTGTTTTGGTGATAGAGGAAGGGTATGTCAGCATAAGTATTTTCACTAGGGTGAGGTCTCCCCGAATGGGTCGAGTCTCACCGACTTGTGCTTATGAGGATTCATCGGCAAAGCTTGGGGTTATCGGCATTATGTCGTAGCGATGTTCATTGTCTTGCTGACTGGTGACGGGAGAGTGTATCGGTATGAGTTGGTGTTGGAGAAGACATCTTGGTGAAGTCTCCTTGTCTTGCCGATCTACAACATAAAGGTGTGCTCTTCGGTGAGACGTATGTGCTGCATTGTATAGTCTTGGCAAGCCCGTCGGGTCTTGCCGATAATGTTTAATGATTGGCTTGTCGGCAAGAGATGTCTCTTCGAGGAAGGTCTTAGAGATCGCCAAGGTCTCACTGATGGAATAACATATGGGCTTTATCGACATGAAAATTGGAGTGTCTTGGCGAACAAGAATGACTACAAGGTCTTTCAGTGTGTCATGGAGGTTCTACAAGTGGACTCCCCGATGTTATAAGGTCATAGCGACATGCGAGAGATAAAGGGGTTTTTGGTAAGACATAATACGTGCTGTATGACATCTCTCCGATATCACAGAGCTATAGCAAAACATAAAGAGGACAAAAGGATGCTTCCTGACTTTAGCATAGCAAACAGATGGTCACGGCAAAAGCGAATAACACAAAGAACAGAGGAACACGGGTAGACAGTGATAAACGATTGAATTTCCTTCGGCATACTGCGGGGATGTCTTGGTGAGTGGTTGGCAAATAAAACAGAGATTTAAACACTATGGCCGACATAGATTTGCCTGAATTCTATGGTGGCTGACATGATTTGGAAGCGATTTGTTTCCTGATTGCTGGTGTATAAATATGCACTCCTAATTGTAATTGAAGGGATCAGATCTTAGATAGTTACAGTAGATTAGATGGATTCAGTAGAGTAGAATTTTCTTATCAGAGACTATGGTGCATGTTTTCAAATGGCGATTTCAATGAAATTCAGCTAGTGTGGCAGTTTATTTTTGGTATCAATTGTATGTTGAAATCTATTGAAAAGTATTGCTAAGTTTTCTCCAAGTTGATTCTTTCTGGTTATTTAAAGTGAAGTAACAAGCTTATTTCCAGTTTACCAGTGCACATTTGTTGTATTTGTGTGATTAATCTATTGGTTCTCTCAAGTAGAGATTAAATCCTTTTTGTTGATCACAGTAATCAGGCGGAATTCATTTGGATTATTAAAGTAGAGCTTAGTGGTCAAAATCTTGCATGTTTATACAAGTTATAAACAGATCATATGCCATCAATTTGATTTTCTTCCAAAATAAGTTGTCCACTTCTTTTTCATTCGACTCCGCATACCCAATAAGGCACTGGTCTCTGCATTTCATCATTTTGAATTCATTCAGTTTCTTTACATCTGTTAATTGAACATTTTAGGGTTTAGATCAGAAGATTGCTTTTGCTATTGCTATCAAGTTTGGTTTCATTTGTTCACTCCCATCTGCCATTGTGGAAAAATCATTGTGCAAGAAAGATAATCATAAGTCAAGTCTGCTTCATTCAGAAAGGTAAACCCGCCTAGGTTTAGTAGCACCTAAAGAGTAGAAGGTTGAGTTCTCTTGACCTTGTCTGTTACCCTAAAGCATATCAAGAGATTGGCAGCCTCTTGAGGCATTTAGCCTGCATTTTTGAGAGCTAACACCTAGGTCAATTTTAGCTCCTTGCAAGCAATATTTTATCTTTTGTGTCTTACCCACCCAAACTCAACCTCCATCTCCTCTCTATTAAGATTCTTATGATCAATTTTATAATTTTGAATAGCACATGGGAGGAAATAAAACTATCTGTGTCTCCTAAATCTGCTAGATATAGAAATGGGTTGGTTGAGAATTGTACCTTGAAGTTCTATCAATGGAGCTTGTTGATCTACTGGACGATTATCCATGGATGCATAAATTTTAGCAATGGGTTTGGTGGTTTTGTTTGGATTCTTGAGACACTCACTCATATAATGATCACCTCCGCATGTCCAACATCCACTTGCTAGCCATTTTCAATCTTCCTTGCCTCTCCTGGAATCACCTTGTGCCTCATGCCTAAATGATTTTTTCCTTTTGTCTCCTTTATCCTTTTGACCTTCTAACCCATGATTTTCCCTATAATTTCAGCCCATCTTAGTCTATTGAGAATCCTTTCCTTTAGATTTAGCTTCTTGATTAGCCCTCTGATTATTATCGAAGTGGTTGGAGGAATGTGACTTATGTTTATGTTCCTGCTTGCTCTTCTGCTTTTCTTCCGCAACCAAAGCTACCTCCACTGCCTGGTTTAAGCTTTTAGGTCGAGTGAGCTTGGTTGCATACAAAATATTCTTGTTTAATCCTAAGATAAACTTGTTCACCCAATCCTCTTCTTCCTTCATATAAGACACATGATGGAGTAAGCTCATGAATTTAGACTTATAGTCAGCTACCGTCATTCCCCCTTGGAGAAGTGAATGGAATTTGGTCATATTTTGGTTTCTATGATGAGCAGAAAGGTACTCCTTGCGAAACCTCTTGGTGAACTTGTCCCAATTTATTTTACGGATATCATAGTTTTTGATTTCTGCCAAATGTTCCCACCAAAGCGAGGCTTCTCCTTCGAGGTGATAAATGGAAATCCTAGCCTGTGTTGGAACTTAATTCTATCAAACCAAAATACTTTTTCATTCCAATGAGTCATGATATAGCGAAATACCCACCCCTAGTCCCATAATACTTAGGGGCTTGTACCTTCTTTAATTCTCAAATTAGTGGGTCTTTTCCCACTCCTTGTTGTGACTCTGATCGAGAGTGACTGTAGGTGGGAATTTTTGAGTTGCTCTCATATTCTTGACTTGTATTCACATTGTGCTCCTTGTCTAACTCTTCAATTCCAATACCAATGTTGTGGTTACTTCCTAGGCTAGTGTTGTGGTTAGTGCCTTTCTCCTTTTTCCTTGTTAGTTCCTCAATTTGTTG
>VDFB02073216.1:0-89469 GCA_007258455.2 Sequoia sempervirens
ATATATACTCGAGGTATCCACTGGTGAAGGACTTGATCAAAACTCTAAAATTAATTAAACGATTATTAGTTGAGGTGTGACTCCCTACCACAATTAGGACATATGTTTTGTGGTAATGTATGGTAAGATACAATAGATGAATTGTATAACATAGGGGAATAAAAATTCCTAGAATGAAGAATCTAAGAGTCCCTTTTTACATTGATATCAAATGGGTATATTAAGATGAAATGACAAATAAAGGGGAGAGAAAGATGAAATGAATTGTAAATATTGTTGTGATTTGCAAGGGATAAAGCTATGGTGAGTTGAAACATTAGCACAAATATGTTGATCATTTCCTTATTTTCCATCAATGACAAAGGGGGAGATTGTTTAATATAGTGTTGTCATTGATGTCAAAGTGGTGTGACTGTCATATATGTGAAAGTAGTATATTAGTTGTGTCTATTGTAGTTGCTATAGAATGTTAATGTTATCATTATTGAAAAAGGACAACATGGGAATTCAGGGTACATATAGTATTAGTGGTTCCTATTTATCTACCACCTTTACGAAATTCTAGAAATGTTTGTGGTAGTGTTTTGAGGTTTGTTGTTCAAAATAAAAATATGCAGTTTTTTGAACTATCATTATATTTGGTACCCTATTTTACCATTGTTACTTGTTATGACTTGTGGTTTGGAAGTTAAGTAGGAATACACATGAAGTATTATATTCTATAGTTTTAGTGGATTTAGATCACATTGTGGTAAATTAGGAGTGACAGAGTAAAGTTTGTATTTGTTGGTTGACTATGAATAATGTCTATGTGTTTGCGCCAAATAAGAGAAGCATGCACCAGCTGAAGGAAGCATGTGAAGGTAAAATAGGACCATTTAATATAATGGAAGGAAACATGTGATTTCACATTACACCTTTGGTAATGTATTGGATTTAGGGTCGAGCTGACTACATGGTTCATATAATTTTGAATTAAGGTTTATCCTTTGCCGACATGGCTTATTGTGGATGGTGTTAAAGGGTTCTAGGCCAACATCTATATTTTATTAACATGTTGAAATGGATATATATTATAAATAATTTCATGAAAACTTGGAGTTACCTGTAGAGAATGAGTGGATGATGAAAAGGTGGAAGTGATATGAGTGTGGATTGAATTGATATGTTGAGAAAAATTGAAATATATCAGAGGATGTGTTCGCTTGTTGATGCAGAGTAGGTTGAGTGAAAGAGGGTCTATATTTCCTTCTACAATATGAGGTTGAAGCCTCTTAATTCAATTTGATGCTCAGTGATTTTGTTGAAGCTTAGTCTCAATGGATTGGTGTCTCATGTATGTTGGTACTTGCAAATCAGAATTCAAGGAGGTTGGTGTCTCCTGTAAGTTGTTATATGTAATTCAAATTCAAGGGATTGGTGTCTCCCTTTAATGTTATAATTTATATAGGTTGGTTCTTGCAATTGTAAGTTCTATATTATTTTTGTGAGGTTGGATTTGAAGAGTAGTTCCAAGCAATTTTTCTCACCGTGTTTTTTCCCTTTTGGGTTTCCACGTAAATTTGGTATTTTCTTATGTGTATGTGTTCATTGCTTGCATTACCATTGATTATGTTCTCATATTTTTATGAATGAGGTGATTTAAATTAAAAATGATTAAATATTGATTCTCCCCCCTCTCAATATTTGTGTGTCTAACACTTGCATCATCATCCTTGTCATAAAATAAAGAATATAATCTTCATTGTTTGGATATATTTTTATGAGACCTTCTATTGTGCATACAAGGAGGAAATGTTTATGAGGAGTTGTAGAAGTTTTACATAACATCAAGGAGCCTTGTTAAATCCTCATTAAACTCTTATTTAGATATTAGCATATAATTCATAGGAAACCCTACATAGGAATATGTCATAGTGTACCTTCAATGCAGTGTCCTTTGTTGTTCGTAATTGGAAAAGGTTTGAGGGACGGTTATAGGAACAAGCACCCAGTATTATGAAGTTGATGGTAGGGAAGGAAATCCATAGAAGTTCTTAAAACCCATATACATAATGACAATTCTTTGAAGGTCCACTAAAATTTGTAGGTCATAATAGTAAAAATATAGTCATGAGGGTTTTTTTTCTTAGTGAGAAGTAAGAAGATATTTTTCAAAATCTTATTCAAAACATTTGAATGTCACATGAAAAGGGAAGGAAGAATGGAAATAGTCTAAAAATGGACAAAGATGAAAATGGTAATGGGAACTAACTACATGTGATAGTTTCAAAATACTTGAGAAGGGGACAATGTTTGCTAAACATGAATATAAAAAATTCCTCAAAGGATAAGTCATGAGTGTCCAAATCAAGGAAGTTAAGTAACATCTAAACAAATGACTTCATGTAAGAGAGTGATAGTACCTATAAGAAAGTATTCTATAGTTGTTTTTCCACCAAGGATACTAAAATGTAAATGGAATTGTAGCATGGGGTAGAACACAGTCATAGGAAAACCTATAGTCCAAGAAGTAAAATAAAAGTGTTCATATGATATTGGTATCATTTCACACAACACAATGAATGAAATGATGGAGAAGATGATAAATTATGTCACTCATGAACAGTTCATAACCCATAATAGTGGGCATTAGGATGGTATCAAAACTACATCCTCAAGTCAACTCCAAAATTGAGAGCATCATTTCAAAAATACAAAAAGTAATTAAGATTACAAGAAAATAAAAGACTATACTCCAAATGGTAGCAATCCAAGAAGAAGTAAAGATTCTAAGGGAATAGGGAATAATTTTTATGTTATCAAAGGGATAATCTAAAGCTATCAAAGATAATAGTTTCATGTAAGAGATTAATATGGGTATAAGATAACTACGAATGTATGTATGGCAGGATTATTGGATTTAGTGAATAGAAAAGTTATTAAAAAGGTATTATAGTCCTTCAGGACATGAGGGACATGGTCATAACAAAAGATCACAAGTTGATTGCACAGCTATTGGACAATGATTAGAAGAGATGTTTAGGACATTTGAATGTAGAAGATACTATCTTGAAGATAGTGACAATGGTCTTCATAGTGACCTTAGCATTCAAGAAGGTGATAACCATGGAGGCATGAGGCAGTGTTTAAAGACCTCCTAATATTCTAGTGAAAGGATGAAAATTCAAGTGGGAAATGATAGTAGAAAATCCTTGAACAAGAAGAGGAAAATGACATGAAGAACAAAATGGTAGACATCTGAGATCTTGGAAATCCTATGAACCAAAGTATAGTGCTACAAGACCAAAGTACAGTCTTATTTTTAAAGGGTAATGTTCTCATGAAGAATGGATAGAATATAGTCTTATACAATGTCCTCATTGTAAAGCATTTGATACAAATAAATGAGTTCAAAAGGAAATTCTAAAGGTTTTAGTGACACAAAGCATGAACCATGATGGTGATCTTATAAAAGCACATTATAGTCAAGGAGTAAAAATGAATGAGAAAATATTGTTCTATTTCAATATCCTCAAAAGGATAAAAGGGAAGAGGTCACTTGTAGAGGTTTGTATATAAGATGAGTGATAGGGACCAAACAAGAGGATATTGGCCTATTATTTTGTTAATCAAATGTATCCAAGGTTCTTACGGAGGGTTTTGTGAAGCCATGAGTTAAAGGACAATGGATGGTGTTCAAGACCATTAAGGAAAAGGATTGTTTTATGAATTAGTTGTAGAATTTAGATGGTTTTCCATGAAAGGCAAGGTAGACATGGCTTTGAAATGACATTGGCCAAAACATAAAGGAGTGATAGAGATAAGGATAAAGAAGCTTTAAGACATGAAACATGTGTCAAAATAACTAGCCTTGAGGATATCCCATGCCCCTAGAAGGCATTTGACTATTTCAAACTCTCATCCACATGCCATATAAACATATTTGAGGAATTTTATGAATGATTAGTTACAATTATCGCATCAATTACATGGTGAAAGTGATCCTTATTCAATTATTAAATTAATAATTTATAGTGCAAATATGGATAACATTAATCATTTATAGTTACATCAATTCATTATTCATTTATTTAATTAATCAATTATAATAAAAATATGGATAAAATTGGTAGAACATATTTGTTTTAAACAAAAATCCATATAAGCATACATCATTATATATTGATAAAATTATAACATATATACAAGAAAGACATATAGGCTTACAGCAAAACCATATGGACATACAATGTCACATATATGTAATACAAAATACATATTAAAAAATGACATATAGGAATGTACAAAAAAGAAACCTAATGTATTCATTTCCCTCAAGGAGAAGAAAAGAGATCACAAGCTATCTTTGATTTTCGAGGGATGGAGATGCATATGATGGTGGTCTCTTTCAAAATAGTTCACTGGATCTCCAATCTAAAATTTCCTAGAGCCCCACCTAATACAATAAAAAGTATTGGCACTAATATATAAAAATTGAATTATAGAATGATATATAACAAAATAATCACCATATTCATCTATAATAGGGGCACACTCATGATCTAGAGTTGTCAAGCATTGTGGAAACCATCAAGATAGCAATTAATCTAAAAATTAATATCATTCAATTTTTCAATAATAGTTTGATAAAACAACAAAGATAATATGAAATTTATGAATCTGCCTCATACCTCTGTCAAAGGCATCAAACTTGCTACTATTGTAGTAACACCATGCTCCATTATCTTATGAATACTAGGAGGAGTATCTTGTTGCTTCATATGAAAATGAAACAACATTATTCAATTACAAAAACTACCTAATATTATTTTACAACACTATTAATGAATAAAAATAGACACATGGATTCAAAATATTATAAAAATAAGCTTTAAATGTTTAGTTCTATGCTCCAAGGTTCTAAATATCCATGAAGGAAAATAAAAAATCTAATTCACAAGAGAAAACTTGAGCATGTGGTGATTATAAGGAGAGGAGTGATCCTTTTATATATTGTTGGGGGAAAAATTTATTATTTTGAGCGACAATAATTTAATTTAGTCTTTTTTATCCTATAATATGTTTACATCATTTTTTGGACACAAGGTATAGAGCAATTATGGGATATTGATGTCGAATATCTCAAAGAAGGTCAATTTATATGATGAGAAAGAGGAAAAGGAAACAAGATGATATGACATGTGTGAGATATGGAGATAATAACATGGAAATAAATTGGGCTTGAGAGAGAATAAGCAAGCATTTAGTTTTTAGAGCAATCAGATGGATTAAGTGTCAAGTAATCATAATAAAGGGGGAAAGACATGAAAAATGGGAAATTGTGACATAGAGAAGATATAAGTACTAGGAATGTGTCAAGACATATGGAAAGGGGAAAGAGCTAGGGAAAGGAGGAAAATTAGACTAGAAATGGGGAAAAGGGGAACAAAGTAGAGAAAACACTAAAATGAGTACAAAATAATGATATTAAAATTGTGGGGTGTGTAATATCAGTTATCACATTTTACTTCACTTTATTGGGATTATGAAATTCTTGGGGATATCAAAATTTTAACTTAAGACTATAGAAAATCATATAGATAATCAGGAAAATATCAATGATACATTTACCAAAGGAGAGATACTATTTTTTAAATATTTTTTTGTTCTTTATTCTTGTACTTGATCGTGAAAATCATCCATATAGATTAGTGAATGCACACACACAATATCAATGTAACAACATGGGAGATGGAAACATGTGTGGGGAATGGATAGAAACTCAAACACAAATATATACAAGACTAGATTGCATAATAAAAAAATTCATATCATAAAAAAATTAACCTAACTACTTGAGGAGATACACAATTCATAAAAGAAATACATGAAATAGAGGAATAGAGGAAAAAGACAAAGAAAATGGAGGAAAGTGAGAGGAGTGACAAAAAGAGAATGGGTATTATGAACAATGAAAATTAGAAAAGAAGAAAACTAAATCATGCTCCCAATTGATGATGTAATGTCCTAAGCCAAAAATATATATATTCAATTTTAACCTTCCATGAAAACTTATTATTTGAATAAAAAAACCATCAATCCTAAAGCTCATTCAAATCTTAGATAAATTAGATTCAAAACTACTATTTATTCATCAACAATAATTATTAAAATTTAAATATAAAATGATAAAAATACACATAATATCCTAAAAACATTGTCAATCAAGAGCAACCACAATAAAATGAGACATTTTTTTACATTAAAATTAAAAATTCTCTATATTACCTGAGTGGAAGTTCAATGAGCACCTTGACTATCAGGTGTTGATGTTGAAGGCCCAACATTAATCTATTCAACATCCAAAGTGATTTATAAGAATACCATTCATATAAGGTTCAACTATTCACATGTAATATTTATATTTTTTTACTAGTTACATACCTCTACACTCGACACCGTCATGTAGTAGGGAGGTGGAGGACTGCTGCGAGTAGGGTGAACACTGTGATCCTGAAATTTCATTATATAATCATTCTACTAATTCATCTAATCTTACATTTAAAATTAAAATCCAATAAATTGTATTAAATAAATTTGTTGATATATATCGGGCTGTCAAAGTCGAATGTCTCACTCAATATTTAGCTTTTTCCATGACCATCTAATCTACTACAAATATATCCTAGGCATATGCATCCTAACTATCCTAAGGATCATAAACATAGAGAGACCCACAAGAATGACATACATGAGGTGGAAATCGATGCCTAGAAGACTCGCCTACATCACCCTATACTAGAGGCTTAGTATGTTTCATAAAGGTCTGAGTGAACGAGCTAATCGACTAAGGTCTCCACCTCAACACCCTCCTTCACAATGGAAGGGATATTCACATGGTCCAAATATTATCTAGCTAGTGGTCTTAGAGATTGGTTTGGGTCTTCTTGTGCCCCCACTTTTTCCTATGTGGAGCTCCCACCTCTACCCTAGAACTCTTGCATGTCAAAGTAATTTGGGATCTGATTGAGGAAAAAATCACAATAGAGTTTCCTCAAAAAAAGTTGTGGTATGTCATAGTTATTGCATGGAGGATAGTAAAAAACCATCCACCGCCTATCCCAAAAAATATTCTTTATCCCTTGGTGGTGGCACCAATGGATAGGAAGCCTCTTGCATGCACCATGTAATGTTTGATTGGTTCATGGGTTGGTGAAGAGTGCACACAAGTTATATTTCAAATTATTTTTTCTTTAAGTTGAACATTCATATGATATTTTTTCTATGTAAAATTATTTTTGTTGTTCCCTCTTGTCACACCAACTATTTATTTTCCCACTAATTTATTCTACATGAAACACAATGGATTGCTATGATTCAACAAGGGTGGTCTTGTGGGAGTTTGTTCCTCCAGGATCTTTCAACCTTGCAATTAACTCATCAAGTTATTTTCAATTGTTCTCAATTTTCCCTAATATGTTTTCTTGTGTTCCAAGAGGATGACGAGGAATTGTAGGAGGTGTTTCTTGTGGTTGTTCTTCAAGAGGAATTTCATGAAGAGGTGAATTGGGATTTTGAACATGTGGGTGTGAATTATCAACTCCTAAAAATTAAACAAATTTTAATTAAAAAACTAATTCAATCTACCTATTTAATCCAAATCTGACTATTTAATCCAAATTTGACACTAAAAACTAAAATACTTACTTCTTTAACCTCCCCAACATCTTCATGTTATTTTGGTGATGATTTGGTAAAGCTTTCAAAGAAAAATGAGGTTTGCAACAATATGAGCACTCTTTGAAGGATGCTCAAGCTGTGAGTTGAAGGAAAAATGTAAAATGAAATATCTTTTTTGTTTTTTATTCTTCAAATAGGGCATTATGTGAGTGCATTATAACATGCTTGTGTTATGCATTCACAGGGGCCAAAAAGTGGGGTGGCTACTTTTTCGTCCCCCATAATTTTATACACAGCCATCTAGGTGTATGGTAGGTTATCTTCATTATCCTCCCATTCTTCACATGCCCACCATGACCTCCATGTCACCCAACCTCATATGATGGACAACACTCTATATAGATATACAAAAGTTTTCCCCGCCACTCATTACCTAGGAGACACTAGTCTCAACACAAAAATATGCTCCCATGCCATATATGCAATAGAGTCACACCACACCCTAGACTCCTTCCTCCTATGAAAACCACCATATGTATATCTCAATATAACTATGCTAACACACAATAGTCCCAACGATACACTATATCCTCCATTATCATTCAATATAACACACAAGACCAAAAAATCAAGAATCCATGTGACCTCTGATCTAACATCAATATATCATTAATTATCCCAACTACATATAATGGTAGTTCCAATAGAGTGTCTATCCCCCTCACTAAGTTCATCTCAATTCCTTTGATAGGTAACTCATCAGTCATATTTATGTCCTCTCTAAGCAAGTATATGTGGTCCCTATGTCATACTCCACTAGTATGCCCTGAATAGGGATGCATAAGATCTTCCACGCATCCTCTAGTGTAATCATCATCTCACTTCTCAACAGGTGAAATATACTAGTCCTCTACCACCACTCTAGTAGTTTTTTCATCATGGTATAGTGGGTGTAAATATTTAGCCAATAACCAACCTCATATAATCCCACTACTTCTAGAAAATCTTGATCCATATCCATTAATCGTGGTTGTATCCTCATAGTAGGTGGTTGCCTCTCCCATAACTATAGTAGTTGCAATTTTTCCTTCATTTCATCCAAATCAAATCATTAGCATTAATCATAAACCTTCTAGTGCCAGCCTATTCCAATCTACACAAGCACTATTCCTCCCTATGCAAGTTCTATTCAACACAAGTGTTTATTCTACATCCAAACACTATTCAATGAAAGCGCTAATCTACCCCACACAAATTCTATTCAATGAAAGTGTTACATAATTAGCACAAGTGTGACTATTTATGCATAAGCGAAAGTTCTACAAGAAAGTGTTAATCCTCCTTTGAAAGTGTTGAATTGATTATGATAACACTAATCCCAAGGTGTAAGTGCTACTCTATGGAGTAGTGCCTACATTTTTATCCCTTTCTCCTAAAATTTAATGCACCCTAAACCACCCTTGGAGACCCGATTATTGGTACATATCGATGCACTTACATCCTTTGGCTGCTAGTACTATCAAACCTATTGTCTACTTCGGTGGCACTTTGGGCAAGTGCCTTGGTGAAAACCTGGCAAACAGGAACCTTATGTAAATAATCACTTTCCATCCACCATGATCTTCATGACTCATTCTGCACCATCCATCCATCGCATTCCATATCTTCATCCATCACCAATCTTCTTTCGCATCATAGCTTGGTCCTGTGTTCGTATCATGATCCCTCCTAGTACTTGGCCCATTCTCAAGGTCAGTTTGTCCTGCCTATGTCAGAGTAGTCTATTGCATCACACTAAGGGCATGTTCTCATCAGATCAAATTCATGTATGTTCTTGAGATCCCAAAATCAAAATATCCAAAAACATCAAAAAATCACAAAATCACAAAATCCTAAAACATTCAAAACATATCAAAATCCAAAAACAGGTCAAAAAGTCATTCAAAAAGTCAAAAACAGAGTCGTCTTGTCGAAATACGAGTCTCTGAGCCTTGAACGTAGGCAAGGTTAATCTTTGATCATCCCCCAAGACATTCAGGTCAGTTCTTTAGGAGTCCATCATAATAAATTGGCAATCCATTTGTTCATATCTCATCAATAATCATCAGTTGAACTATGTGGTCTCTGCATGTATAACGTAGGAAAGGCTCATCTGGTTGATCATCCCTCGAGGCCCCTAGGATAGGTCTTTAGGTTAGTCTCTTGGTCAAAATATCGGAAAACCCCAAAAAAATTAAAAATTTAAAAAATCAAAACAATTGTAAAACCTTGAAAATACCAAAAACAACCTCAAAACATTTCAAAAAGATTAAAAACATCCAAAATTTTGAAAAAATCCATCAGTCTCATCTCACTTTCACCCGCAATTAACATCACTCATAATAAACAATCATCATCCTCAAACCTTTGGTAAAGCAATCGGAAACAAGTTTGGCAGCTCAAAAGTGAAAACTCAAACGTCAAAGTCTCAAGTCTAGGTCAGTACCAAAAAAAATTGGTTAACTCTTTGTGTCAATATCCTATCATCCAATCAGTCCCATATCAATCATCTGATATCGTCATGTCCTAGGATGCATCCTTCCTACAATGGACATCAACATCAAGCATCATCGTAGTTTAGTCTTGGCTAGTGGTATTGAAGAAAAATTATTTGTTTGCTTTATCTTTATCTTGTTGAACTTATCTTATTGTGCTCATTCCAAGGACCTCTCAATGATATCCAAATAAAAGGATTTAGAGAGAAAGGAATGGGGCAACAATCATTATCTTTTTATTTGTTGTTTTTGTTGGATATTATTATAATATAACTTGATTATGCATGTTTTGCTTGGTTTGTAGGGATGATGTTTTAGGTGTCTTATTCACCACATAGGAAGGCTTGCTTTTCTATGTTTTGGTCCGGATGTCTAAAATATCTGAACTGCATTCTAAATAAATTTTTGTATGTCAGGTGTGAACAAGAGTACTCCTATCTGATTGTCGAGTCAAAGTCCATCACACTAGGTACAACTCCATCCTGGTTCTTTATACCTTGATGCATTGTGCCTTTGTGTTATCAAACATAAGATAATTGGCCCTTTGAAAATCCCAACTCCTTGGTATGCATCATCATCATCATCCCTCATCATCATCTTGTGTCTTTTTGGAATCTCTTGTTTTCTTCCATCCTCTTTCACGCTAACATGGTACCATGACAGTTAATGACAAATCATTATTGTCATTGCACTCATCCTGCATCCACAAACCGTTAGCATATTGCATACTACATATCATATAGGAAATATTAAATCATATCACATGCATTTCATTTCCATAATATAGATTGGTTATTCAAAGCATTTCATCATTTACACATTTGCATTCACTTCCATCATCATATGCATAAATCATATAAAACATCAATTTCATTCATCATATCATATCATCATCATAATATCCATCAATCATACATAAGAATCGTATCATGATCATAAGCATCATATAAATACATCACCATATAATGCATGAGAAAATATAAGAAAAAAGATTGCATTTCATCCATTAAGGGCATAATATAGATCTGTTAGTTGCATAATCATTGCATTTTGCATCATCATATCATAATAGAAAGGATATCTAAAAAGAAATCATCTCATCTCATTTGCATCATCACATAAAACATAATGCACATTGCATAATCATTGCATCACATCATAAAGTAACACATCACATAGCATCATCATCACATAAGCATCATATAGTATCATCATCATAGCATCATAACATAGAACATCATTGCATCACATTGCACAACATATAGAAATAAGATCCATCCATAACACATAAAGTAGAATAGGACACATCGTATCGGATAAGTATCATCTCATATATCATCAAAATAAATACACTGTCATGGCACAAAATAATCCAATCAAGTATGTATCAAATACATAAGTACAAAGGGCCCACTAGGGCTATCAAAAATGAGCCCATGGGGCACAAAAAAGAATCCTTTCTCTAAATCAAAATGAAGGCTAGCCCTGTTGGCTGGTACCTTGCCACCTACTCTCTCCCCGTGATCCTTTGAAGGTCTGTGGCCTGTCCTCTGTGAAAAATCTGGCACTCGAGCTACTCTCAGCATGACCTGATAATAATGCAACCTGTAATAGTCAGCCTCCTAGATGGCCTCCCTGTATGATCGAAGCGATACCATGCTTCAGGAGGAGGATGCAGACATACTCTTTATCTTTTGTCGTATGCCCATCTCTGGCGTTGCCTACAACTTTGCAACCTATCTCTATTAGACCGCCTAGTCCCACTCTACCTGTAACCGATCTCTCTCGGCTGTAAGTGCCTGTACCTGGGCTTGTAGCTATAAAATTTGGCCATCCCTAGGGTTTGGATGATCCTAGCCCCCATCTCTAGGTGGTGTCGAGACCCTATCCTACCATCCCTGATCATGATCTTGTCGTCTTGGGTCTGGATTTTGTCTTTGCTGACCCACCTTCAGATCAGGGAGTGGTTGATATTGTGGCCCCCTATCATGATCTGGCTGATCTGGTGGTGGTTCTCTACCTCCTCGGCCCCCATCTTTGTCCCCATGGCCCCATCCTACTCCCCTTCCCCTGGCTCTACGTCGGATAGATGGTGTCCTTGGCACTATAAGTCGAAGAGGTGGCCGAAACCAGTCCATGTATGCCTACGTTGTCCCTAGATCTACCTAACCCTGGTCATATGGCCATGGCCAAGCCACTAGCTACATAAAACTCTGCACTGCCTTGTGCATAGGAATATATTGACCCTAAGAGCTCTGGCTCATCATCCGTTCAAAAATGGCCACATACTAATCATCTGGCCTATCTTGTGGCTTGCCAAACTGCCTCTAAACCCTGCTTGGCAGGTATATATCGAGCATCATGTGCTCTCTTCCTTGAATCAATCTTTCCTAGCAAGCAAAAAAGAATTGTTGAACATCATCAAACCATGTGGGCCATCCAAGGTATGGCCGCCATGTGAACACCCACATGTCATCCACAACTCTCCTCTAATGGGGAATCATGTGTTGTCCTGTGTGGGTGAAAGAAACACCTCCTCTATATCGCCAAGCAACCAAATCATCTGGCTCCATGGTAACTGGAACAACTCACAGATGAAGCACAATGATGTGCTCCCAAGCCCAAATGTGCAGGAGTATGACCCCCGCCCCAAGAGCTCGGTCGTCCAGGTATGCGAACTCGTGCAAATCTATGTACAATGAGGCTAGAAGAACTGGCCCCCCTGCAAACAATGTATGTCGCTAAACCATGCGCTCCCAAGCAATCCCCCATCTAGGACTGAAATATCAGCCCCACCGATCTAGTGTCATGAGACCCGATATGATAGTTGCTATAACTAATCGAAAGGGTGAAACGACAGGCCTATGATGATCTAGCTCGATCTGGCCCTCGTAGAATACAATCTCATCAATACCCATGACATCATAGCAAGCCTCCCTCCCGGCCTCCACATCATAAATAATGCACTCTCTGTAGATGGGAAATATGTGGATCCGCCACACATCCTCTAGTGTGATCGTAGCCTCGCCTATCAAGAGCTGGAAGGAGGATGTCTCATTGTTCCATCTCTCAGCGAGTGTCATCATCATCCCCAAGTCTGTTTGAATGGGCGGTGCATAGGCAATGTACCAAAGTCTGATATGCCTTAGGTGCTCTGGTTTTCACTCAGACAATCCAAAATGCTAAAAAGGTCTCAAGACTTGTGCTCGCATGAATAGACTATCATCGCCTCCTCTTGCATCAGGAAAGTCACCGTGTTAAAATTCATCAAAAAAATCATGATCCTGGTTTGTCTCAGCATCCAAAAACAACCTCAACATTGTTGTTTGTGAGTGCGTTGTAGTTTGCAAACTCCAATCTCCGTTGCTAGGAGCTTTAAACTCCCAAACTTTGTCGCGGTGTCGCTATTTGAGGAAACCCTAATTTCAAAGAGGATTGTAGCGGTGCACTTTGCATATGTGGCTAGGTTTGGAATTTAAACCCTAATTCCAAAGAGTGCCACGACGTCACTACTCGCGACTGCAGTGTAGTTTGAGGCCGCGCAACGCCGATTTGAAGCTTTCCAATGGTGCTATATTGGACCGCTCCTAAAACTGAGTTTCCTAGCCTAATAAATGCACACGAAAATTGAAAAACAAAGTTAGTTTAGGTTGAATCACCGGTGGTCCAGTGCAAAGAAGACTCTGGTGTTCGTACTCTGTCAGAAATGTGTTGGGGAAGTTGTCGTTGCACCATCTCGTAAAGGTGTCAGAGCTCAAAGTTGCAAAATCTCTAAAGGCTGAATGTGAAAATGAATTGGAAATGGCCCCTTAAGGCCTATTTAAGCCTGAAAATTAGGGTCTTTTTACCCCGTTTAGTCATCCTACTAAGGTTTTGGTCCCCTGATCCTGTTTTCGCTCAACCGAGGGCCATCTCATACCTTTTTTTGTGTTTTATCTCATTTTTTGGCATTCTGGAGCCTTTTTGGACCCGTCGGGCACCTTATTCCTCTTTTTTCGCGAGATCACCTAGAAAATGAAAATTTTCGTTTGATCTCTCGAGGGGGTAGTATATCGGCATGTTTTCTCTTGTTGGGGAAGCAATGGGGCAAATTTTGAAATTGAAAATTTTTGACTTTTGATTGAGACAGTTTATTCTTTCAACCAATGTAACGAGTGCTTTACTTCAAAGAGGGGCAACATGAAGACATGGAAAATGTACTGACACGCTTGATCCTAATTACTAACACCACTTCATCTTGAATCATCCTTTTGTCTAAACCATTTAATCGAATAGCCCTTATTTGATTAAATTAATCCAATTTCCTCTCTTAATTAAATAAATCATTATTTATCTGATTAAGTCTTTCTCTTTTCTTAATTAAATTAATTAATCTGATTTAATTAACCCTAGGTCTCTATTTAATAAAAAAATCATTTTATTTATTTAAATCTCTAATGTCATCTTATTAAATTAAATAAATTAAACCTTCTTTGATTTAATCTAACAATCATCCCTTTTAGTTAAATAAATCAAAATCTTTATTTAACTAAGTCTAAATCATTTTCCTCTCAACTTTTATTTATTTAAATCCTAAAATCTAAGTCAAAATTGTCAAATCGCCTAATCTCCTCTCATTTAATCAAATCCTGATTAAATCTAATCTTAATCCATGTCCCATCCTCTAGTTTTTGCCACTTGCACATGAAAATACATTTAATTCATTTATTAAATCTCTATTTTCTCTCAACTTGGCATCTTTAGAGAATATTCTTTCAAATTTGAAAATCCTTGCAAGTGGACTTTTGTCCTTCCAACAAGACATTCATTCCTTCTTACATGTCCTTGTGCATTGAGCCAAGTGGCATTTAAGTCATTTCTTTTTCCCTCTTACATGTCATTCCACTATTTTCAAATTCCACCTAATTGCATTTATGGGCACAATCATCAAAATGTGCACATCCTTTGCCCATTCACATCATAAAAAGTGGCATTTGGCCATTGGTTGAAAGTTAGTCCCACATTGCTTCATTTTTGGCATTCTTCCATCTTGTCTTTCTATAAATAAGAGGTTTTTCTCCTCATTTTGATCATCCACAATTTGAGCAAGTTTACTATACCCAATTTTATCTTCAAGCATATCTATTTTCATTAATTTTATCAAAGTCTTAGCTAGGTTATGCAGATTTTACCATCCACACCTACTATGTGTGATGTGTATGGTAGGGAATTCACACCATGATTTCTGCATCTAGTTGCGTCGAGAGAGTTTTGATCTTCTAAAGGAGAGAGTGAAAATGAGGCTAAATAGACCCCCCTAGGCCTATTTATAGGTCCCACAAGCCCATTTTAGTGGCTTAGACCTTGAATTTTTGTAATGCCTACCCCATTCCTTTCACCATTTCCTCATTTTTCAACCTTTTCTCTATTTCCTTTGCAATCACTTCCATTTCTTTCCTTTTACAAACCTTTTAACTTTTATTTCATCTTTTTAAGAATTCAACAAAACTTTTTTAAAGGTGACCTCTTAAGGGGGCATCATCCCACCACCTTTTCCTCTATCATTTTCCCAATCAACTAGGGCATAATTATTTTTCATTTATTTTATATGATGTCACTTTTGTTAGTTGCGACACCATATCAAAGAGGGGAAAATGTAAACACCCCAAAATCAACTTCTATCACATAATAATTAAATTAATATTTAATTAATTAATTGCCATAATTAACAATTTTCTAATTTCTCATAATTAATTAAATAATTTATAATTTAATTATTATTATTTATCCTCATAATTAATAAAACCTATTGAATCATGTAGGAGTTGATAATTAGCTCACACTCCAGGATTACCAACAAAACAAAATGAAATCCTCTACAAGAGAGTAGGGCAAGATAATAGCTTGCTTGATACTATTAGATCTTATGATACAAAGTGTATAAGAGACTTTCTTATATAGAAGAGATGAGAGATAGAATTAGATAAAATTATGACATGTGTCTTAATCCTATAACATGTAACAACTAACTCAACTTATTATTAAATGACCTAGGACTCGAGAATTAAATGCCAAAAAGATAAGATAAGATCTAAGTGACAACTACAACTTCTACAAAGATTCCTAGGACCTAAGTGACAACTACTAGAGAACTAGTTAGGTAAAATACCTATTTAAACCAACACCCCCCTTAAGTAAAAATTAGGGAGTAGATTATTACGAAAATGATGCAAAAACATAAGGATGATTCTTAAATACAAGGCCATATTAGGTACCCATGTACAAATTATATCTCACAAATGGAGAAAAGGAGAAAAAATAAATGGGAAAAAGACCCTTTTCAAAAGAGAGAATTCATGAAAACCATCGTGTACAAGTGATGAAATGAGATATAAGTGAAGGTCTCAACAATATCCCTAAGGACAAAATCCATCACAAAGATACAATTATGTGCCCCATAGGAGAGGAAGAAAGAGACTATGTATCCCCCTACAATGAAGTATCTCCAAATCCAATGAAGTATGCTTGAATATAAAGGAGAGTCTAATGCTTGTGAACATGTCTCCCTTTGGGAAGAAACAATTCCAATGGATGATGCTAAAGAAACTCCAACTTTGTGAAGAGAGATGAGGGAAGTATCCTTAAAATACATGTCTCTAGAAAAGGATCAAGTGTCTCCATATAAGAATATGTCTCAACAAACTCAAGTGATATCCCAAAAGAGAACAAATCAATACTATATTGAAACTCGGGAACAACCTCCAAAGATAATGTTGATGAGACAACAATTAGCTTGTAACTATCATCAAAGAGGAGAGAAACACCCTCAAAAGTGTCCTCCAAATCTGAAACATGAGAATGACAAACCAAATCACATATAACTGTCAAATAACCAACCCAAAAAGCCAAAACTGAAGAACCAAAATCATCCTACTAAATTGAAGTATTGGAATACATAGCAACACTAGACTTTGAAGAAGCAAGAAGAACCTTAACACAAAGGTTCAAGTAACCAATATGACCCTTGAAAGATCTACCCACACTTGATGCAAGAGTAGGAGCTCTATAATCCTCATCAGGGGTAGAAGAAAAATGTGAAAGGACATAAGCATTGACAATATGATCAACATTTCCCATTGTAACAAGCTACCTAGTATGCAAATCTCTAGTGAACACTAAATCTAGAGTAAACTCAATAGACTTACTTGTACCACTAAGTGCAATTTGATAAACAAAAAGAAGATTATTGGCAAGCTCAGAATATGTAGGAAAATTTTAAAGCTCCTAGTACCCAAGTCAACATCTCATATGCAACAAATGACCATGTACTTATTGTTAGCAATCAATATCTTGGGTACAATGGAACACTTTGTGGTAACAGAAAAAGTATCCCTTCTGCTTTTCCCTTGCTTGTTTGGGCCTTCCTTGTGAACTAGGCTTAATGGTGCCTTGATTTAGTGTTGTAATGTGTTTGACACATTCACATTAGGTCTTGGGCCCTTGTGAACTGATGAACATGAATGGTACCTAGCTAAAGTGTTGTGAAGTGTTGTAACACACTTTCACATTTCTCTAAGGTTTTACTAATTAACTACACCTAATAAACCTCTTTTTAACTTTAATCATGCCTTATCTAAAGTATTTTAAAGTTTTGTAACACACTTTCACACTTTTCTAGAGTTGTCATTAACAATTAGGCTTCTTTATGCTTTAATTGGACTTATTTTTCATCCACAAGCCTCATTTAATGTATCTTTTTGAGGTTAATCCTGACACAAATCATTACCCAATCATAATTCAGGTGTTTTCAGCTTGCATGGCCCATATTTAGTGATTTGTGACTCATTCACCACCTTGGTGAATGAGTCCCACCTAGGTTTTTGGGTCTTGAACCTTGTTTCACACCTTTCTAAACATTTTCAAAAATGGTCCCAAAAATTATGCCTGGTGTTACTCATTCGCCACCTTCGGCGAATAAGTCCCATGTGGCCCAAAATAAAAATTAATTCAATTTTTTGGTGGGATTTTATCCTCCTAGATCTGATGTTGGCTTGTAGTGTTGTAATTTCAGGAATTCTTGCATAATTAAGTATAAATACAAGTTTCTTTCACTCATTTTAACCCCAAGCATTCAAGTATTCATCCTTATATCAAGTTTGAGTTCACAAGTGCATTCAAGTGTTTTCAAGAGCATTCAAGAGCATTCAAGGGAAGATTATCAAGTATTTTAGAGCATTCTTCAAGCATCAAGCATCATGTCAAAGTCTTAATGCATTATGTTTTTTTTGGAGCTAACAATTGTGATGTAGGGTTTTATGATTCAAGCTAGCATTTCATTCAAGATCTATCATCTTCAAGTAAGATTCAAGATCTACATCCATTGGAACCACCTCACACATGTTTGCAGCACTTCATTAGTAGGGTTTGGTGAGTTGCAACATCACATTTTTTCATTCATCATTCTCCATTTCTATTTCATTCTATTTCAAGGTTTGATTACCAAAACGAGGTTTGACTAAGGAAAACCCCTATCCACTAACCCAACAAAATTTTTCCCTCTTTGGTGTGTGATTTGTAGGTTTAGGTTGAAGGCACATTGAAGAGCAAGATTGGAGAAAGTTGTCAAAGTGCACAAAGTTTCCAAAGTTGTCATCAAGCCTTGGGAACATTGGAGAGCACCTACAAGTTGACTTACAAAGATTCAAATCTAAAAATCAATCAAGAAGGACAAAGCAAATAGAGAAAAGCAGGATTAGACTTTGAAGCTTCAAAAAACTCTAATTGGACTGATCACCACTTCTTGCGAATGAGTCCCAGTTTCTGTCAAAATTTAGATTTTTCAAGATTCGGATACCCATTTGGCAGATTCCTATTCCCACATAGAAACCCATATTTTGTACTAATTTTTCCATCTTTTTGAATGAGTCCCACTCAAAATTAGAATCATATTTTATAGCATTTTAGAGCCTCATTCAACCATTTCCATATTTCTAGGTGCATACAGTCCTTTCTGTAACTTTATATTTTGTTTCATTTGCATTTCTAGGTCATTTAGTGTTTCTTTACATTGAAATATGGTTTTGCATTTCATCTTATATTTCAACTTACATTTCATTTGTCTTTCCAAGTTCTTACTTGGTGGTGAACCCCTCATTAATTTACAATCAACCCCTAGGACAACCCTATTGCAAGATCTCTTTCTCCTTTGCATTGTAGTGCAAGAGCACCTTCACATCACCATGATTCTATTTTTTAAATGATTCCATTTTTCCATTTTTAGGGGTCATTCAAAGTCATTTGATGAGTAATTGCAAAGAAAATGTAAAAATTGTCAACAAAATGTCACATTTGCAAAAAGTGTAAAAGTTGCATAAATTAGGAGTTAATAGGTCATTACAGTCTAATTAATAATAGGAAATTGGAAATTAGTTAGAAACTGATAATAAATGGTGAAAATTCCTTTAAAAAGGCTTTTGTAATCATTTTTTGGTGTGGGTGATTGAATAAAGGAGTTAGATCAATGAAAAGTTTTGATTTTATGCATATTTTCACATAAATTCTCTAGTTTTCGGTGTTGTACGACCATTGTATGGGTTTGATTAAATTTATAATTATTTTCATGTGTTATTACTATCAATAAAATTCCAAATAAACTTTGTCTCATGCATATTGGTGTTGATTTGTGGAAGTTATGGTGGTTTTATTGACTGCAATTTTCTAGATTTCTCTGTAACAGTCATGTTGCAACAAATTTTATGTGCAAGTGTGGGATCCAAATGAACTAAATAATATATGGTTGGATAGAGGAATGCATTATCTTACTTTTGAAGTTGGTTTGAGGTCATTTAAATGAATATTAAGAAAGTTATGCTCATTTTGGTAGAAACTGTCAAGTTCCGATTTTGACAGGGCAGCAAGCTTCCAAAAATTCATAACTCCATTTATATTGATTGGAATCCTCTGAAAATTGGTTTTTAAGTCAATCATATTGTGTTCTTCAATATTATTGAGGTTTTAGGTGTAATTTTTGAAGATTTTGGTTCATTAGGTGATGCCCTAGCACTGTTACAATGCTTGGAAGAGCAATCAAGAGGGTTACAAATTGGTATTTGATAAAAAGTCTTGAATAAAGTTTGGAGAATGGTATAATATGATTGTGGAGACCTATTTACATTTTTTTGTAATGTTATAAAGAATAAATGGGCTTGGGTTGAGCATTGTAATGTTGCTAAGATATTTTTTGGAATCAATAAATGATTTGGTGCCTTGTTTTTTGTTTGAGTGCTTTGGAATCAAGGTTTTGTAAAGGAAAAAAATGAGTTTGAGATGAAGAATCAAACAAAGATGTTTTGAGTTTTGAAAAAACATATTTTGAAAGTTGGTTTTCTTCCTTTTCTCTACATCAAATTGGTATCAAAGCCCAGGAAAGATTTGGGCTGATAAGTTGGTTGTGGTTTGTGTTTTGTAGTTGTGTGTTTGGTGGTTGTTTGCAGGTAAGTGTGTTGTGAAGCAAGGAGGAATCTTGCTTGAGAATGTGGAGAACTTGAAGAAGCATTTGCAAGAAAAGGAAGAGATAAAGAATAAGAGACAAGCCAAGTTTGATAAAGAGATTGTTGAGATAAAGCAAGAGTTGAAAAGATTAGATGAAGAGTTCTAGGAATTAATGAAGGAGATGAAGCAATTAATGAGTTGGCACTTGAAGATAAGGAAAACTATTTCATGGCCTATAAAGAATATAATCAAGAAGAGAAGGCACAAGAAGGTGAAAGAACAAGAATCCTTTGAAGATGCAAAGGAATACTTCAATGAAGAAGAAGTTGCAGATACTCCAAGTCATGAAGATGAAGAAAGGACCAAGAGCATATACCTAATTCCAGAGGTTAAGAACATTGAGTTGGTTAAGGGAATGATCATGGATGAATTGGTCATAGATGTTTTCAAGGAGTTTCAGCATGATGGAGTTATCATGATTGTAACCTTATATCATTTCATTGTTTTACTAATGCTTTGGACAAATGATTGTTTGCAGGATGAAGGTCAAAGAGAGAAGCATGATCTTGAGGTGTATGAAGGAATGAAGAATCTGATTTCAGAGGGGAAGCATGGTAGACAACTAATTTTCATGGACAAATTTAAACCAAAAGTGAAAATGAAGGTGATCAGAAGCAGATTAGTAGCAGGGCATCTCAAGACGACAATTTTGTTGGCAACAACACTTTTAAGTGGACTTGAAATATTTTTGGTGGGGAGTTTGGTGCAAGAGCACCTTCACATCACCATGATTCTATTTTTTAAATGATTCCATTTTTCCATTTTTAGGGTTCATTCAAAGTCATTTGATGAGTAATTGCAAAGAAAATGTAAAAATTGTCAACAAAATGTCACATTTGCAAAAAGTGTAAAAGTTGCATAAATTAGGAGTTAATAGGTCATTAGAGTCTAATCAATAATAGGAAGTTGTAAATACATTAGAAACTAATCATACAATGGGTAAATTCTTTAAAAATTCATTTGTAATCATTTTTTGGTGTGGGTGATTGAATAAAGGAGTTAGATCGATGAAAAGTTTTGATTTTATGCATATTTTCACAGAAATTCTCTGGTTTTTGGTGTTGTACGGCCATTGTATGGGCTTGAGTAAATTTATAATTATTTTCATGTGTTATTAATATCAATCACCTTCCAAATACACTTTGTCTCATGCAGATTGGTGTTGATTTGTGGAAGTTATGGTGGTTTTATTGACTGCAATTTTCCATATTTCTCTGTAATAGTCATGTTGCAAAAAATTGTATGTGCAGGTACGGGATCAAAATGAACTAAATCATATATCATTGGATAGATGAATGATTTATCTTTCTTTTTGCATTTGTTTGAGGTCATTTCATTGAATATTAAGAAAGTTATGCTCATTTTGGTAGAAACTGTCAAGTTCAGATTTTGATAGGGCAGCAAGCTTTCAAAAATTCATAACTCCATTAATATTGATTGTAATCCTTTGAAAATTGGTTTGTAAGTCAATTATATTGTGTTCTTCAAGATTATTGAGGTTTCAAGTGTAAGTTTTGAATATTTTGGTTCATTAGGTGATGCGCTAGCACTGTTACAATGCTTGGAAGAGCAATCAAGAGGGTTACAAATTGGTATTTGATAAAAAGTCTTGAATAAAGTTTGGAGAATGGTATAATATGATTGTGGAGACCTATTTAAATTTTTTTGTAATGTTATAAAGAATAAATGGGCTTGGGTTGAACATTGTAATGTTGCTAAGATATTTTGTGGAATCAATAAATGATTTGGTGCCTTGTTTTTTGTTTGAGTGCTTTGGAATCAAGGTTTTGTAAAGGAAAAAATAAGTTTGAGATGAAGAATCAAACAAAGATGTTTTTATTTTTGACAAAACATATTGTGAAAGTTGGTTTTCTTCCTTTGCTCTGCAATGCATTGAGATCTCTAGGGTTACCCTTTAATGTAGCAGATGGAAAGTGGGTATGCTCTATGTCCTAAGTCATATGATAGCATTCAAACCCCATTTTTCAGTTACCACATTTTGGTGAACCTGCATTTAGAACATCATAATTCTGATTTGGAGTGCATCATCATCCTACATTTGGCTTGCATTAACATTGCATTAAAATTTTCATTACTTAATTGGCATTCTAGGTTTTCAAATTTTGCATTAGTGAAAGATCATATAGCTTGCATTTTTGCATCTCATTTCATTGAAAATCAAACAAAATATGCATTTGCACTTATTTTTTAGTTCATACAACATAAAAGGCATAAAAATCAATTAAAATTTTCTAAATTTTTTGAAAAATATCCCTATTGGGACTCATTTTCCACCCTGGGTGAATCAATCCTTGTGCACATTCTGCACTGCATTTTTTGGCATTTAAAGTTCTATTTCAAAGTTTCTATTTGCTATTATTACCATTTTGTTTCAGTTTGTAGATCTTCTATTTCATTCAACTCATTGCATCTAGTTTAAATTTGTTCATCTTGTGCATTGTTTAAATTCAAAATTGCACCTAGAGCATTTCATTTCATATTGTTGCATAGTTTGCATCATGGATATGTGCTTTGGTAAGATTTGGATGTCCTTGAAGTTCTTAAGTGGATGTGTCAAGCTGTGCTTTTGGAAATGACCCTAATGAAATTGAACTCACTCATGCTCACTCGACTCCTAATACATTTCCTCCTCATGATGTTGACATCATTAGAGAAGATGATGGCAGCATGAATAAGTTCCTAAATGATTGTCTTAACAACCTTGAAGCTAGTGCATATTTTTATCCATCAATGAAATTGATACCCCCTATAATACCGCCTCTTGAGATATTTGGTTACTTACACCTTGAAACTAAGAAAATAATTGAACCTAGGTTCCCTCCAATAGGTGAGCCTAGTTACTCTAAGCAAGCAAACACTCAACCATGCTATGTTAACAAAGTGACAGACACTCCTATCAATCTAAAAGAGACCTATGTAAAAGGCTTTACAATCTTGAGTAAACAAAGATGTGATACAAGTGAACATGAAATTCATCAACTCCTAGAACAAATACCAACTAAAGAAGCCAAAGGGATAGGATATCAAGATCCCGCTCTTAACATAAGTGCTCCTAAAGAATACCTAAGGTTTCGTAGTGATGGTACAAATATCTTAGATCCTCCTAATATAGATGTCCTTCTTCCTAAAGAAATACCAGTGATTCATAACAATGACAAGGATGATAGGATCACCTTAGGTCCTCCTCCTCAACATTCAACTAGAGAATTTCATGACTCTATCAAGCATAAGAGGCCCTACAAACTAAAGAAATTAATATTCCCTTGTCCACCACTTGAAAGTGAAAGAAAATTACAAATACTTCTAAACCAAGGACTTAAACTATTGCCACCTATGAAAGACAAGCTAATACTATATCCTAAAGATGCAAATGTTCCACATTGTCGATACCACAAAACTCTTGGACATAGTAACGATGAGTGTCATGCATTCAAAATCATCTTGATTAAATGTCACTTTGATAATGATAATTGTTATCCACTGATTACATAGCATACCCTTCCTACCCCCTTGTCATGTAATAGTTGTAGCATCTTGTATTCTCATGATTTCATGATCTTTCCCATCACTTCCTCAGTTCACTCTTGTCTTGCACTAAGTGGAGGCAAGAGGTATATAGCCTTTTCCTAGTAACGCACTTTCCATTGTCCCTATAGCTAGTTGTTTGTCTTTCATTTATACAAACTGAGATTGGATGCGGACGATCTGCTTTAGGTTGAATTGCATGTTCCTTACCAGTCTTTCACAGTATTTATTTTTCTTTTTATGATTTCATGTGTGTAATGTGATCCCCCTTAATGTTCTATTTGATGTCTCTCTCTCTTTGTGACATTCATCTATTTGTACCTTCATTCTTCTCTATATCGTAAATCTTTTATCTTTTTTCCTTTTAACCTTTTCATTTGTCTTGTGTTTTCCTTTTGGGGATGACGCAAGGCATCGAGATACTCATATCTCTTCCATGTTGAACCAAAGGCTTTTCCTTTGCTTCATCTTTTTCATTTTTCTTGTGTTTTCCTTTTGGGGATGATGCAAGGCATCGAGACATTCATGTCTCTTCCATGTTGACCCCAAAGGATTTTTCTTTGTTTTTTCTCTCTTTGTATCATTCTTCCAATTCTATGTGTATTTGGGGAATGATGACAGTTTTGAGCTCTCTTAAAAACATTGTAGCAAGAACATATTGACCCCAAATCCATAGATCTCTTATGTGTCTAGATTTTAATTTTGGGGGAAACCTCTTTTGTCCTTTCTTTTTGCATGGCATAGCTTTACTTGGAAACATATGACTTGGCATAGAGATTTCCAAGTTAGCTCTCATGTCCTCTTTCTTGTTAGCATTTATCATTTGCTACTTTAAATTAATTTCTGACAACATGGTGTTTAGCCCTTTCTTTAAAGTGAGGGCATACATTGGCATTATTCCTTTGCATTTTTCTTTCCATGTCTCATGGTGCAGTCTTCTTACTTTATACGATATGTCTTTCGCTTTGTGGAGGAAATTGGGTGTGATGTCCTTCAAGAGAATGATCTATCTTAGCATATTACATTCCTCTTAATGGCTTGATGTGACACACTACATCCCCTAAGTTTTGAATTTTCTATTCTTTGATTGTTCCTCTCTTGGAGACATTAGGCACAATGTTCCCTAAGTTAAGACCTCGCATGAACTAAGCAAGATTCCCTTAAGCGTTTATTATTGTTGCATTTTCATTTTCAGTTACATGGCCACCTTGCATAACACAAGTTGTATTTCTTAGAGCCATCCTATTTGTTCATTAGCTCCAAGCATATGAAGTTTTTCTTGTCTCGTGAAGCTCGAAAACCATTTGTTGTGTGGTGCCTTATCAAAGTTATCAAAAGGTATAACTTTGGTATGGTTTGACAGGAAGCCGAAAGAGGGCATGACTTTCCCTTAGCCACTCATGTGTGTGTGTGAGTGCATACCAGCCAAGAGTGTATGTTTCTCACCTTCTTGGACTTCTCACCCAGCGAATAGCCTAAAGTTTCATTGCCTCAGAGTGAGTATGCATTTTCGGAAAAAATAGCCTAGATCTGATCCACATCGTGATGGACAAATGGTCAAAGCTTGATCCACCCCCTTTTCTTTTTCTTTTTATTTCATTTTCGTTATGTCTTTCACAGTGCATGCTTGTTCTTTGTTGATTCTCTTTATATCACTTTCATGTGTGTTCTTTTGTGCCTATGTTCATTCACCATGGGATCTTGATCCTAGAGGTTTGATCACCACTCTTGATCATTGTCATCTCATCTTACTAGGAATGGTGCACTTGTACCCCTCTTGATGTATGTTTTTCTACTTTAGTGTGAGTTTGAAGCAGGTTCATCCTCTCACTAAAGTGGGGGCTAAATGTGGTAATGGAAAAAGTATCCCTTCTGCTTTTCCCTTGCTTGTTTGGGCCCTCCTTGTGAACTAGGCTTAATGGTGCCTTGATTTAGTGTTGTAATGTGTTTGGCACATTCACATTAGGTCTTGGGACCTTTTGAATTGATGAACATGAATGGTACCTTGCTAAAGTGTTGTGAATTCTTGTAACACACTTTCACACTTTTCTAATGTTTTACTAATTAACTACACCTAATAAACCTCTTTTTAACCTTAATCATGCCTTATCTAAAGTGTTGTAACACACTTTCACACTTTTCTAGAGTTTTCATTAATAATTAGGCTTCTTTATGCTTTAATTGGACTTATTTTTCATCCACAAGCCTCATTTAATGTATCTTTTCGAGGTTAATCCTGACATAAATCATTACCCAATCATAATTCAGGTGTTTTCAGCTTGTGTGGCCCAGATTTAGTGATTTGTGACTCATTCACCACCTTGGTGAATGAGTCCCACCTAGTTTTTTGGGACTCGAACCTTGTTTCACACATTTCTAAACATTTTCAAAAATGGTCCCAAAAATTATGTCGTGTTACTCATTCGCCACTTTGGGTGAATGAGTCTCGTGTGGCCCAAAATCAAAATTAATTCAAATTTTTGGTGGGATTTTATCCTCCTAGATCTGATGTTGGTTTGTAGTGTTGTAATTTTGGGAATTCTTGCATAATTAGGTATAAATACAAGTTTATTTCACTCATTTTAACCCCAAGCATTCAAGTATTCATCTTTATAGCAAGTTTGAGTTCACAAGTGAATTAAAGTGTTTTCAAGAGAATTCAAGAGAATTCAAGGGAAGATAATCAAGTATTTTAGAGAATTCTTCAAGCATCAAGTATCATGTCAAAGTCTTCATGCATCATGTTTGTTTTGGAGCTAACAATTGTGATGTAGGGTTTTATGATTCAAGCTAGCATTTCATTCAAGATCTATCATCTTCAAGCAAGATTCAAGATCTACATCCATTGGAGCCACCTCACACCTTTTTACAACACTTCATTAGTACAGTTAGGTGAGTTGCAACATCATATTCTGTTCATTCACCATTCTCCATTTCTATTTCATTCTATTTCAAGGTTTGATTACCAAAATGAAGTTTGACCAAGGAAAACCCCTATCCACTAACCCAACAACATTTTTCCCTCTCTTTGTTGTGTGATTTGCAAGTTTAGGTTGAAGGCACATTGAAGAGCAAGATTGGAGAAAGTTTCAAAGTGTACAAAGTTGTTAAAGTGGTCATCAAGCCTTGGAGAACATTGGAGAGCACCTATAGGTTGATTTACAAAAATTTAGATCCGGAAATCAATCAGGAAGGACAAAGCAGATAGAGAAGATCAAGATCAAAATTTGAAGCTTTAGAAAACCCTAACTAGACTTATTCGCCACTTCTAGCGAATGAGTCCCAATTTCAGTCAAAATTCAAAATTTTCAAGATTCCTATTCCCGTACAAAAACCCATATTTTGGACTAATTCACCCAGGTTGGAAAATGAGTCCTACTCAACATTAGAATCATATTTTTCAAAATTTCAAAGCCCCATTCAACCATTTCTAGATTTCCAGGTGCACACAATCCTTTCTGTAACTTTCTATTTTGTTTCATTTGCATTTCTAGGTCATTTAGTGTTGCTTTACATTGAATTAGGGTTTTAGATTTCATCTTACATTTCAACTTACATTGCATTTTTCTTTCTGAGTTCTTACTTGGTGGTGAACCCCTCATTAGTTTACAATCAACCCCTAGGACAAACCTATTGCAAGATCTCTTTCTCCTTTGCATTGAGATCTTTAGGGTTACCCTTTAATGTAGTAGGTGGAAAGTGGGTATGCTCTATGTCCTAAGTCATATGATAGCATTCAAACCCCATTTTCCATATACACCACACTCAAATTTCAAGAACCAATCTGGTGAGCATGCCATGTGATCAAAGCTCTAGATTCAAGAATCCATCCAACACACTCAACAACTTTAGTTACATGTACTTTACCTTTCATCTTATCACTTCCTTTATCATGGCCTGATGATCCTAAATGTGTGGATGAAAAGGGTTGTGAATAAGAAGGTGAAATAGTAGAATTTGAAGGCAAATAAACAGTGTGTTCCTTAAGAAGTTGTCTCATTTCATCTAACTCTTTCTTATAACAATTATGTTCACCGTGCCCTAGTTTATTGCAATAAGGAAATGTTGGTCTCCCCTTCTTAATTTTATCCTCTTTGGAAGAGATGGGAGATTCATTATATTATGTCTAGCTTTATATTTCTTCTTACCTATGTCTTTAGGTGATTGTGCTAACAATTCCCATTCTTAGAAATTACATTCAACTAAATATTTTTTTCTTTTTCTCTAATCAATCGATCACAAAATGTTTCAAAATAAGGCATGTTAAAAGCTTCATCTAGGCCATCCATAGTGGAATAAAATGAAGAAGAAAATAAATCAAATGGACCCTTCAACTTAGACAAAATCAAGAATATACATTCCTTATCAGGTTTATTTATCCCACATCTATCCAATTGAGATCTTATGGATTTGAACTTAACCAAATAGTCTTCAATTCTAGGAAATGAATATGTGGAAAGAGATTCCAATTCTACCTCTAATTGTAAATCACAAATATATTACTATCTAAGCCAAATAATTCCTTATACTTATCCCATACTTGTTGTGGTGTGGTACACACCTCAATATGGAAGAATAGGCTTTTAGAAATATACAATACAATCAAGCCTATAGATTCATCATATTTGTTCCTATGAGAAAATCTCTCATATTCCCTAATAAATTTAGGTTGATGATCACCCAAGGTAGACCATAAACCCTTGGACTAGAGTAACCTTTGCAAATTATTAATTTCCATGTGTGATAATTATGAGGAGTATCTCAAATGAACCTAGTTTAGCTATGAGAGAAACAAGCACCAAGAGAGAAAAATAAAATATACTATAAAAATTTGATATGAAACCTCCAAAAACTAAATCAATACTAAAAATGAAGCTCCCCAAAAAAGAAAAAACCTCTCCATGATTTAGGAATAACAAGTTAATTAACCAGAATACAAATACACACAAATATAAATAAATGATACCTAGGCCTGAATCTAGCAAAAGTGCATATATAAGATTGAAGAGCTCATGAATACCTTTCAAATGCCGCTTGAATCACAAAAATTGGATAAAATTGCAAAAATTATGAGCTCAAATGTCCAAAAAGGAGATATAATTTCAATCAACAATAAATTTCACATATAAAAAAATCTAGAAAAATGGTTGGCACCACTACGAAGTTCTTGAAAATAGCTTTTCAATGATATCTCATTTTTTAGAAATGACCTCTTAGATCACAAGATATGGCCCTTGAGAAAAATCTACCCAATTAGGACCTTAGGGAAAAAATTGTGGACCCCTAGGGGCTAGCGCTTGGTCACCAATGTGATTTCTTGTTATGTTAGGGACAAAAAGGCCACCCAAAGTGGTGACTCTGCTCAAGCAAGAGCCAAAGCTCGGTGGTGGCTCCCACATACCACCCATGAGAGTTAAACCCCATGGATTAATTTGAAAACCATAGACTAAGTACTGCCTACATAGGTAAAACCAAACACTGCCCAATAAATTTTAAATTGCAATTTAAATAACCAAAAAAAAAAATTAAAATTAAATCTATACCATGACAGTGACAAATTACAACAAAGATAATATAGCAACTTGTACCAAGCTTGCAAACAAATAATATGTAACAAAAACTATAGAATATTCACTTAAATATGTCATTGCAATTGCCACTTATGCTTGCAGACACTACAAACCGTATAAATTTGTATGGATCTATACTATATAGACTAAAAATAAAGATGAGACTAGAAAAGATCCTCTAAGGGCCAAGGGTAGAAGTCTCTGATTTTGATGATTTGACAATTGATCTTAGGGTTTTTGGGCCTTCTAAAAGCGATGGTAGGGTTTTTTTTGGCCCAAAATGCTCTAAAATGCCAGCTACCTCTCAAATATGGAAACCACCGCCCAACTTCAAACTCTTGTAAATCTAGCCTCACAAGTCTAATTTAAATGAAACAAAAGGAAAAACAAACTTTATTTGACTCCCTGAACTCAATGGTGAGCTTAAATTTGCACCAACAAGACTCACAATAAACCAGAAATATACACCCACAAAGAGGAAACCCTAAATTTGGTGTTTCTTTCAAGTTTATCTGATTCTCTAGGTCATCAATGATGTAAGAGAAGAGCATACTTAACTTTACTACATTCACCAAGATATTCAATTTACAAATACCGCATACACACAAAATACCCTTAGATTTGATAAGGAGTTTGTAGATTTAAAGCTTCAATACCATGTAGGAGCTAAAAATTAGCTCACACTCCAAGATCACCTACAAAACAAAATGAAAACCTTCTACAAGAGTGTATGGAAAGATATAATAACTTTCTTGATACTATTAGATCTTATGATACAAAGTGTACAAGAGCCTTGCTTATATAGACATAGTGAGAGATAGGATTATACAAGATTATGACATGTGGCTTTATCCTATAACATGTGACAACTAACTCAACTTATTATTATTAGAGAATTCCAAGGTTAAAGAGCTTGAATTAATAACCTTCCACAAGTGAAAATATGAGTACAATAGTATGTCTATCAATATAAAATGAAGAGTGTGTAAATATAATGATGAGCCTTAAGTTTATATAGGCAAGGATGAGGAGGTGAAAAGATAGGACTGAAGCTCCAACTACCCCTCCATAGTTGCAACACTTGTGAGCTCACTTGATAAGTGTGTGAGAAAGTGGCAAGTAGGCATGCAATAGGTGTATCAAGTGATGAGGAAACTTGTCTCAATTCTATGAAGTGAGACAAAATCATAAGAGACCAAAGTAAACTTAAGTTATGAGTGTGAATAGGTCAATCCTAGAAAGGTGATTAGCTAACTAGTTAGCTCTCATATATGGAAACCACCTCCCAACTTCAAACCCTTGTAGATATGGACTCACAAGTCCAATTTAGAGAAACAAAAGGAAAAAACCAACTCTATTTGATTCCCTGAACTCAATGGTGAGCTCAAATTTGCATCAACAAGAAACCCTAAATCTGGTGTTTCTTTCAAGTTTTTCTAATTATCAAGATCATCATATTATGCAAGAGAAGAACATACTCAAATTTACTATAATCACCAAGATATTCAGTATATCAATATCTCATGCACACAAAATACCCTTAGATTTGAGGAGTTTGCAAATATGAAGCTCTTATACCATGTAGGAGCTACAAATTATCTCACTCCAAGATCACCTTTAAAACAAAATGAAAACCTTTTATAAGACAGTACAACAAGATAATAGTTTGCTTGATAGTATTAGATCTTATGATACAAAATGTACAAGTGCATTTCTTATATAGACAAGGTGAGCAATAGAATTAGACAAGATTATGACATGTGCCTTAATCCTATAACATGTGACAATCATCTCAACTTATTATTATTGGAGAATGTGAAGATCAGAGAGATCAAATTGATAACTTTCCACAAGTGAAAATATGAGAAAAATAGTATGTCTATCACTATAAAATGAAGAGCATGTAAATATAATGATGAGCCTTGCTTATATAGGCAAGGATGAGGAGGTGAGAAGGTAGGAGTGAAAATCTAGCTACCCCTCCATAAGTGCAACACTTGTGAGATCGCTTGACAAGTATGTGAGAAAGTGTCGAGTATGCATGCAATAGGTGTCTCAAGTGATGATGACACATGTAGATCAATTTTATGAAGTGATACGAAAGCATAGGAAACCTAAGTAAACCTAAACTATGAGTGTGAATAGGTCAATCCTAGAAAGGTGATTAATTAACTAGGTGAATAATTATATTATTTACACTATCACCCTCTTAAGTGCAACTTAAATGTGTGCACTAATGATGAGTCTTAACGATGATTCCATGTTAGATACTCATGTAAAAAAAATTCATAATATGGATTAAAGGAGAAAAATCCTAGTGGGAAATAAAAACCCCTCTCCAAAAGAGAAAAGATGCAATAAAATGTACAAGTAAAGAAGATAGAAGGAATCATGGTGATCCCCCAAGGACTACTTCTATCACATAAGTACATGAAATTTCCCCCCATAGGAGAGATAGAGGGAGACTATGGAGCCCCCAAAAGATCATAAAATTTCTAGTGTTGAGTGATGCTCGAAGAAGAATGAAAAATGCAATCCTTGAATGTCAAACAACATTTCTTCCCCATGGAAGAATATGAATTTCAAATAGATGCATGATTTATCTTCCCATGTGAAAAGAGTAGAAGTATCTAAATAATGCACAAGATCCAAAGCCAGTGGTGAAATCTTTGAAATTTGATCAAATGCTCCATGTGAAGGTTGATGTAGAAAAAAAACTAAATATGTGGATGGGTTGACAATAACATTGTTATGGTTATCATCAAAGGTTCCTTTTATAAATAAGATTCACTAAACAATTATGATATGCCATGTAAGTAATCATCCCAATCAGCTTTAGTGGAAACACAATTGTGAAGGAGATGTGATATCAATGTAAGGTGAAGGAACCAATGAGGAGGATAGAACTCCAAGGTTTAAATAGCCAAAATGTATCTCCTTATGCATGTTGAAGGTATCGGTTTCATTTATACTCAAACCATCATCACAGTCGACATAACCAAAGGAAGAAAAGAAGTATAATTTGGAATCATGATTAGCATGACCTATGGCAATGATGTCTCTACTCTACAAATCTCTAATATCATAGAATGTGGTGTGAACTCAATTTTTTTTCCTATGCCACTATGTGTAATCTAATAAATGGAAAGGAGATTATTAGATAAGGAAGGCACATAAAGTACATCATTGAATGTTCATTCTCCAATTTTAATAGATCATTTTCCAAGAGCTGACATATAGGTGTTATTTTCCATCAATATTGGTGGGAATGAACAAGGCTCAAATGTGGAAAATAGTTTCCTAGATGCAGCCATGTGGTGCAAAGCCTCAAAATTAAGAAGCCACTTATGTGATGTGTTATTTACAAAAGGAATGATTTTCATACCCTTATCCTTATCCTTTCTTGAATGTGTGGATGATGTGGATGAAGAAAAGGAAGAATGTAACCTATCCTAGATGTGGGAAATTGAATATGATTATGTTAAAGAATATTCTCCATGTCATCAATTTACTTTTTATAACACTTTTGCAATTCATGCCTTGGTTTCTCACAATAAGTACATTTGGGCTTCTCCTTAAAAATTCCCTTTTGATGAGGGAGATGAATTCGATGGAGTCTCTAATTTTGATCCCTTAACTTTATCCTTAGTTTGTTTATTTATGTTAGATGATTGAGCAACTGGTGTTTGAATTTATGAAGAGGTGATAGCATCCATATAGATTAATTTAGATTGTTCTCATGTGAGTCTATCATAAAATTGCTCAAAAGAAGGAATTGTATATGTTGTTCCAAGAGCATCCATTATAGAGTACAAAGAAGAAGCAAAGATTTTTTAAGGACCTTTTTCCCTTGATAAAAACAAGGACACATTATTTTTCTATTTTTGTTTTACCACAACTCTTAAGTCTAGAAATCAAAGACTTAAATTATACTAAGAAATCTTCAATAGATGGAAATAAATCAGGAGACAATATTGTTAATTCAACATCTAATTTTAGTTTTTTGAACTCACCAACTATACCAAAGATATCTTTAAGCTTGCCCCACATTTGCCTAGGAGTTGTACATTCTAAAATAGGGAATTGCAAGTTATCAGAAACATGAAGACTAATGATGTTCATTGCCTCATCTAACTTGTTTCAATAAGTAAGCTATTCAAAATATCTAGTAAACTACATTTATTTTCCATTAATCATTTGTCATAATTGTATAGATTGAAGAAGTTGTTGTACTTTGACTTTTCATATGTGGAAATTATGTGGTGTTAACAAGTCAATTTTTGGACCCATGATGCACACACAACAAGACACTTGGAAATGTTCCTTACTAAATGCCCCAAAATTGTATTATATCTTAATGCAGACCCCCCAAAAAGATGCAAGACAATATTTACAAGCTTTTGTAAAGTTTGGAAGCCAAATAGTCCATTTATAACTCAAATATTTTTACTTATATGAAAAAATGGAATTTCAATTTTTACGCCGAAGGTGTGTCCCTATATGAACTTTCCAAGTTCATTTTCTCCTTCAACGGTTGAAACGTAACAAAAGGCCTTGGTTGATAGTGAAACGAATCTCAGCCGTCCATCATTTTTTGCCATTTTTCGTCGTTTTCCAACTGTTTTTCCCTGCCGCTACTGTTTTTCTGGCCAAATCTCAACCGTTCATCATTTTTCGCCATTTTTTCGGCTGCTTGCCGCTGATTTTGGCTACTTTCCCTGCTGCTTTCCCCGCCGCTCCTCCATCTCCAATTTGGTGAGCTGCAGCGTGAAAATAAGGCTTTGACGAGGGTTTTAGAGGATATTTATTAAAGTGAAAATTACAGCTTAGATCCTAATAATGAAATTATATTTTAACATTACGGCATCCTTTACCTTACGTATAATTTTTGGATTTTTTATTATATTTTAACATTACGGCATTCTTGACCCTACGCATATTTTATTTTTTTTATTTCCATTTTTTCATTTTTTATTTTCATTGCGGGGCGTTTAAATGAAAATGGGAGCAGCAGAGGCATTTAAATGAAAGCAGGGATTTAAAAATATTTTTCCACCAAACTTCGCTCATTTTGTGCATGTAATCACACAAGTTTTTTAATTATAAATATTTAAATTTTAGTTATTTTTATGTATTAGAAATTATTAGCTATAAATATAATCTAATTAATATATAATATATTTTTATATAATATTTTATATTTTATAATAAATTAAAAAATATTTCACATATTAATTATATATTATGTTTATATTTAATTAATACTTTTTATAAATAAAGTATATACTATATAGGATATTTATATTTAATACTACATTATTATATAAATAAATATAATTTATTTTTTTAATAAATTTAATATACTTTTAAATAATACATTTAACAAATATTAAACATATAATATATTAAATATTTTAATTAGTATTATATGTAAAAAATATAATATATAGTAGATCTTAAATTATATTTAGATCTAATAATATTTATTATATATAACATAATCTATAATAATAAATATAGTTCATAATGCTATATTAGTTTTATATAATAAATAATTTGGTTTATAATATATAATGTTATATTACATAATAATATAATAGTTAATAAATAAATAATAAATATAATAGATTAATATAATAATGACATAAATAAGGTGATGGCGTTGTGCGGAGGACTAGTGCAAGCTAGGGCCTGCGTGCCCTAGCCCGTTCTTCTGTTGGCGGTCGTGCTCGGACTTCAAGCATTCTGGTGCTCGTGGGGGGTTTTTTATTTTGCTGCAGGAGGCGTGTGACGGTTTGAGACTGTGGGTCGCCTGCCCCATCTCATTCTCTTTTGCATTGATGATTTGATTCGTTGGGCCATGGAGAATCGTGGTCTAGCTTCTTCTCAAGTATCCTCAGGGGATTTGGAGATGATAGGGCCATCTTCTCCTATGCATGCCAGTAGTAAGGAACAGATAGGTAAACCCCAATTTGGGGAAGGTGCCTCCTCTTCAAAAGGGATGTTTCAAATTAAAAAAGTAAACGGATGCTTGGAGAGATCTGAAGATCGACTAGTTTTGGTTATTCAACCTAAGCAAGTTTTGGAGGATGTTGAATGCTAGTGCAATCATGCCCTTATTTGCAAATTTTTAGGCCTCTGTCTTTCTCTACCTATGCTGGAATCCTGGGCACGTCGGGTTTGGAACCCTGAAGGGGATATGGAGATTCTTTTAGTGGCTAATAACTATTTTCTAGTTATCTTTTCAAGCATGTCGGACAGGAATAGGGCTTTTGAAGGAGGCCCTTATTTCTTTAACCAGGTGGGGCTCTTCATCAAGCCCTGGCACATGGACTTTAATTTTGCTGAGGAGATCCCCTCATGGGTGCCTGTGTGGGTTCGATTGTCGAGGCTTCCTTTGGAATTCTGGAGGGAAGATATTCTTCATTCAATCTCTTTGCTTCTTGGGAAACCTGTGGGATCGGCTTCACAAACTCAAGATTGCAAGGTAATTTCTTTTGGTCGTATTTGTGTAGAAGTTGATTTAAATAATACACTACCCGATTCTATGTAGATTTGCATGGGTTCTTCGTCTTGGATCCAACAGCTGGATTATGAGACCCTACCATTTAGATGCAAAATTTGCCATGAATATGGTCATCTACATCGCAGATGCCCTAGATTTAAATCTTCCCCCTTCACTGCCTCTGGACCTCCTAAGGAAGACAAGGGGAAGGCTCCTTTGTCTAATGGACCTATAGATAAGGAAGGATTTATTCCGGTGAAGTCTCGTAACAAAGGTAAAGGCAAGAAGAGAACCTGGATGGACAGACAAAATGATGGCACCTTTAACAGGTTTGAGGCTCTTGATAGCTTAGTCCAAGAGGAAGGAATTCCAGTTGAGCTGTCTTCTGGGGATAAAGGTCAGCTTGAGGCTTAGGATGAGGATGCTATGAAGGAGGATCAAATATTATCTTTCGGGTACCAATAGGTAGATTAGGTGGCTATGGATTTACCTTCTCAAGTTTAGGATATCAAAGATCTCCAAGAGTCATAGGCTCTGATGGGTACTGTTTTTGTGACTCTTGTTCCCCCTGCTACTAAGGGGACCTCAGATCTTGTGAAGGGTAATAAGGCTTCTCCTGCCTTAGGCTTGCAACAAAAATCCTTTAAAAAGGGGCCTCTAGACAAACTGTCAAGGAGTGGAAGGAAGACTGTTCAAGAGAAGGTCAAAATTATGGGTGATACATTGGTTGATTTTGGGTCTATGAAACCCATTGATTCCCACTTCTCCCACCCCCATAAATGATTGTATTATCATGGAATGTAAGGGGGTTGAACAACATCCCTAGACAAAAGGTTGCTCACAGATTAATTGAATCTTAGTCTCCTGATGTGGTCTTTATTTAGGAAACCAAGCTTACAGTGGATGGATTAGCTAATTGTGCCCCACATATCTGGCCCCAAGGCTATTGGCAAGGGGTGGGGGCTTTGAGAATTTCTGGGGTGTGGCTTGTTTCTGGAACCCCAGGAAAGTTTCCCCCTTATGGTGGATCTCTAGCCGGTCTTCCATTTCTATGGCTGCCTCTAGTTTTGAGACTGGAGAAAGATGTCTTTTCTCCAATATTTACGCTCCTACTGATCTCTCAGGTAAGTCACAACTTTGGGCTCACATCAGCTTCATCTGGTCCCTGGACCCTTTTCTCCCATGGATTATGGCTAGTGATTTTAATGTTGTTATAAGTTTGGAGGAAAAACATGGTGGATTAGCCAGGCTAGACCCTTCTTCAAATTTTCTTAGAGATAACATTGGTTCCCTGAATCTCATTGATGTGAAGCCAATCAATGGTGTGTTTACATGGAATAATAGGAGGTGTGGTGTTGAGGCTATCTCAGAAAGGCTTGACAGATTTTTGGTATGCTGTTATTCGATGCACAACAGGTGGACCACCAGTTCAGAAATTCTTGATTGGAGGGGCTCTAATCACTGGCCTATCAAATTCGTTGTCTCCCCTTATGGTGTCACCAAAAAGCATTCTTTCAAATTTCAGTTGATGTGGTTAAGAGATCAATCTCTACAGGATCTTATGCTGGATTGGTGGTATGAAGGGATGCCTGCCCATGGGACAGCCATGTTTACTCTTATTAAGAGGCTTCAACATGTGAAGTACAGGCTTAAGAGGTGGAATAAACAGTGTTTTGGGAAACTACATGCTCAGAAGATAGCGGCTCAGTCCAAGTTGGATAGTGTTACTCGTCAGATTCAAGACCAAGGGTTGTCCTCTGATCTCAAGAATGTCGAGTCCTTGGCTCTTAAGGGTTTAGAAGAGTGGGAGCTTTGGGAGGAGATTTTTTGGAAGCAAAAATCTCGTATTGATTGGCTTCAGGTGGGAGATAGGAACACGGCATTTTTTCATAACTCGGTTAAGGCTCGGAGGCAGGGGAACTCTATTTCCTCTCTTGTTTCGCCAAATGGGGCCCAACTATCATCTTTTGAAGAAATTTCCAGGGAAGCTGTCAATTATTTTTCAAATCTATTTACTAGGGAGAATCTTGTAGCTAGGACCAAAGAAAGGGCCATCTTGGATTGTTTTCCCCACCTGGTCTCTGTCGAGATGAATGGGGCTCTTTTATGTCCAATCTTGTTACCTAAATTGGAGAAAGTTGTGTTTAGTATGAAAAAAGGTAAAGCTCCTGGCCCTGATGGTTTCCCAATTGAGTTCTTTCAGGAATTCTAGGAAATAATAAAGTATGATCTCCTTGAGGTGGTTGAGGAATCATATAGGAACAAACAAATGCTTAAGTCTTTGAATTCTATTTTTTGGCTCTCATACCTAAGAAGGAGGGGGCTAATCGGTTGGACCAATTCAGGCCTATTGCTTTATGCAATGTTGTCTACAAGATCATCACCAAGTTGATTGCTGAGAGACTCAAGCCACTCCTTGGTGCTTTGATCTCTGCTGAGCAGGGTGGCTTTGTTGAAGGAAGAAAAATTCTTGATGGTGTTGTGATAGCTATGGAGGCTATTCACTCTATGGCTTCCTCTAAGGAGAAAGCTATGTTCATTAAACTAGACATGGCTAAAGCTTATGATCGGGTGAGGTGGGAGTTCTTACAGAAAATTATCTTAGCTTTTGGCTTTGAAGAGGAGTGGGTGAATTGGGTTCTCAATTGTGTGACCTCATCCTCCTTTTCTGTTCTCATTAATGGGGAACCTTCAAATTTGTTTAGTGCTTCTCGGGGACTTCAGCAAGGGGACCCTCTATCTCCCTATCTTTTCATTATCATGGCGGAAGGTCTTGGTAGATTTAATAAATCTCAGATGAGGCAGGGTCTTATACAAGGTTGGAGCTGGAACATTAATCTTCCTCCCTACTCTCATCATCAATTTGTGGATGACACTAGGCTGATGGGCTTGGCTAGAATTAGTGAGGATGTGCACTTTAGGAGAGCTTTAGACATCTATTTGAATGCTTCAGGTTAGAGTATTAATGATGATAAATCTTCCATTTATTTCTTTAATACTCCTCAGCTTATTCAGAACAGGATTGCTAGGATTCTTAGGTTTCAGATTGGTTCTCTTCCCTTGATGTACCTTGGGATTCCTTTGGCTTTGGGATCTCAGCGTAGAGATTTTTGGCAAGGGATTTTGGATAGATTCTGGAGTAAGGTTAGTCATTGGACATACAGATGGTTGTCTTCTATTGGGAGAGTGATTCTCCTAAAGACTATGGTGCAGTCTCTTCCCATTTATAGGTGTTGTGTGCAGGTTCCCCCTTCCTCCTTTGTGAGGGATTTTGATGCTCTTTCTCAAAAATTCCTTTGGTCGGGCAACCTTCTCTCTTCAAAGTGGAGTTTAGTCAGGTGGGAGTCTGTTTGCAGGCTGAAGCATGCTAGAGGCCCTGGTCTTAGGTCTATGGCTCTTGTGGTCACGGCCTTGGCAGCCAAGTTGTACTGGAGATGGTGTAACAATCAAGATCAGGATTGGGCCAAGATTCTTGCTCTCAAGTATCCCCCTGGTGCTGAGAGCCAAGATGTGTCACGTCTTGCTTTGTTGGGAAAAGGTTCTTGTATTTGGGATACTCTTAAGAAGGGAACTCAACTTATTAAGGGTGGTCTCTTCGGGATCTGTAAAAGAGGCTCTGATGCTATGTTTTGGCAGGACTCTTGGGATGGCTACCCCCCCATTCTTTCTAGTTTCCCTCAGCTTGAGCCTTTCTACCATATTTTCTCTAATGTTGGATGGATTAAGCTGGAGCATTTTAAAACAATCAAGTGTATTGGTCAAGTGGAGGTGTCTTGCTGGAAGAATCCTCAAAAGTGGCCCGTGGGTGGTTCTAATGAGGATCATGTTGTTTTGTCTAAAGTCTTGGCAAGTAGGCTTTGCAGCTCCCTTAATGAGAGGGAAAAGTTGGCTTGGAGTCCCAGCCCAAAAGGTAAATTTACTGTTTCTCAAGGCTATGTTGTGCTTGACAGGAACTTACATGGTCCAACTGAGGTGACCTGGTGGAAGAAGGTTTGGAATAACTTTTCTTGGCCCAAATGCCATTTTTTCTTATGGTTGGTTGCAAAGAAGAAGTGTCTCACTTGGGAGAATCTCCGCAAGCATGGTTTTCATGGACCTTCTATGTGCTTCCTTTGTTCGCGCAATGAAGAATATTCTTCCCATTTGTTCTTTCGTTGCCCTTTTTCTAGATAAATATGGCACAGGTGGTGGGAGGCTTGGCAGCAGGGATGTGTTCATGCTTCCTCCCTAATAGAGTTTTGGGAGAGCTTGGGCAGGCCTTGATGCAAAGGGTCTGGGACTTTGAAACAAACACAAAGATTTCAAGGAACTTAATGATGCAATCTCAACCCTTCTTCAGGCACCCTGGTGGAGACAAACCTCAATAATGCACCAAATGACTTATTTGACTTCCTTATGGACCCAAACCCTAGGAATACTCTTAAAATACTCAAAAAAACTTGTCTTGAATGATTTCAAAGCCCAACCCTTTGTCTTAGACACAAAACCAATTTTTCACCTTAACTAGGCTTCTAGCCCAACTAGGCCTCTAGTGAAGGATTTTTGACTTTGCACTCAAACTTTCCAAAGGAACCTCCAATATAATGACTATTTCAGATGTGGTTTGTGATGAAAAACAACATATCCAAACCTTGATATCACTTGCTTTAGACAATTCCTTCCAAAATCTGTTGTCTCCTCAAAAACTAGGCCTAATTAGCCCTCTTTTCCAAAGCAACCCCTCTTTAAACTCAACCCCTGACCATGAAACTTTCAACAGTCCCTTAAAATGACTCAAAACCAAGGATTCCAATTTTTTAGGCTTCTATGACACCCCTAACACACTCAAACACAAAACCCTCCTTAACTTGCCTCAAAACTAGGGCTTCTTGAAAACTAACCTTCCAATCACTTCCAGAACTTTCTCATTGACTCTACACCATTAGGACAACATATTTAGTCTATCCCAACTCAAAAACACACCCCTCATTAAGGCAGATCTTCTGCTGCTATACCCTAGCCTCCATCTTCAAGCACTTTTCATTATCAAATCTTGGTGTACACCATAGTATTCATCTCTCCTGCACGTTATATTGTTAGTCTAGTATGGTACATGTTAAATATGATCCATTCCACAATTTTCAGTCATAAACTCTCATGAAATGGATCATTACTTCATAATGACTCTCAAAATCAATGAAAAAAATAGAATTTTCCTGAGGACAGTCAATGTAAAATGCAAAGGAATTATTTATTATTGCTTTCAGAGCATTCAATGGTGTTAAAATAGGTAAACACAAATTCCTAAAGCATCCTTTTGGATATAACTTCAATATAAATCAAGCATTCATCAAAAGAACACAAGAAATTGCAATAAAACTGTGTTTTTTCACTATTTCCATAAAATAGTCCGTATAGTCACCTCTCCAATCGACCAACCTCCGTACAAATGATTATTTTGGCTTTGTATATCCTATCCCCTACTTCCCAAACCGTTTGGGATTGTTTAAGTTGCATAAAAGTGATTAAAACTCATAAAGACTAGTTACCCGCCCAAATTGGAATTCAAATATTTGAATTTCCAAACTTACATTTTATTGATTTGTATTGACAAAAAACTATCTAAAATTCAATATTTAACCTTAATTGATCTAATTAAAACATTATAGACCTACCTACACCCCTTGGACACTATTGGTCCACTTACAAGGTTTTTTTGGTCCTATGGTCCTTTCAAGACCCTTAGGACTTTTGATAGTCACATTACCTTTATTCATTCCAAATGCCATTATAGGCTCCAAGATACCATAATTGATGTTTTTATTTGATGGAAAGGTCCTCCTGACCCCTGCACACTTCTGACCTTTGAAGAGCTCCTTGAAGGCCTTGGGTGCTCCTACACCATTCTCCCCAAGAAAGAAAGATTTATTGCCCCAAGAAGTATCCCATGTGTTGCCACCAGAAGACCCCTTGCTCTCATATGTTTTCATCTTCCAATGACAGGGCATGTAATCTCCCAAAGTCACTATCTTCCTCTTCTGCCAATCTGCACTCTTGTTAGAATCAAAACTTTGATGAGACTGCCCTCTTGGCTGTTTGATCTCAACCTGCCCTTGTACCCTGTTCTTGCCCTTACTCCACTGACTCCTTGGTGAAATAACTCCACCATTATCACCCTCAACTATAGGGCATTCAATGCCTCCAACCCTCATACTGTCCAAATCCCACAAAGTCTGATTTGAAGGACTGTCCACCTCATAACCCTGCTGCAACTTGTCTTTTCTCAATCTACCAATGTCTTCCCCTGTCTCACCCTACTTACTTACCTGCAAATGTTTCTCAAAACAGATCATAAAACTTTCATTTGACTGCTCCAAAGGAAAAGGCACTAACTTGTATCTAACTGCATCCTTATGCACCAAATATGTGTTGTGAAAACCATCATGCAATGTCTGCCTAGTATACTGCCATGGTCTCCCCAAGATGATATGACCACAATTCATTAGAATGACATCACAAATCACCCTATCATGATATGATCCAATTGATAAATCTACATAATCCCTCTTACAAATCTCTACATGTTGTCCTTGAGTTACCCAAGTGGCCTTGTAGGGAGTAGGATGATCAAAAGTTTCAATCCCCGGCTTGGTTATCATATCAAGTGAAACTAAATTTCTATGTGACCCTGAATCTATGAGCAATCTGTAGATCTTACCATGACTAAGACAATTAGTCTTAAAGATAGTTACCTTTGGCTCTTGATGAAGTCTTTCTCCTTGCTTGACCATAAGAAACTCACCATCAGTCACAGGGTCTTCCATGAATGTCTTTGATTCTTCCTTTTTGTCCTCTTCTTCTTGTACCAAGTTAGCTCTCCTATCTCCGCCCTTATCAGCTTGTTCCCATTTATGACACTTGCAGGAAGGATGCCCTGGTTCATTGCAATTGAAGCACCTACCTGTGAATGGGCCTCTACCTTGTCCAAATCTGCCTCCTCCTCTAGGAGTGTATCAACCTCTTTGATCAGAAAATACCTCTTTACCTTTGTCATTGCTGCCTTGTCCTTGTTCTCTATTACCTTTGCCCCTGTTTGAACTACCTCCTCTTCCACCATTGCTTCATCTTTCTTGCTTCCTCTTCACCTTTTCCTTAGATCTAATGGCCAATTGAAAACATTCTCCTAATGTCCTTGGAAATTGCAAACCAATCTCATCTTGTAGATTATACCTCAAGCCATTGATATACCTGGCTACTTTCTCATCCTCTTCTTCATAACCTCCTCTAATACCAAGCTTTTGAAATTTCTCAGTATAGGACATCACATCCATGTCCTTTTGCCTTAAATTCTGCCTCATCCTCTTCACATGAATTGTGTAATCAAATGGTAGGAATTGTTCCTTGACCAAACTCTTCATCCTAGCCCATGTAGAGACTTTTACCAATCCCCTAGCCATCCTATCATTCTGAAAACTAGTCCACCATGTCAATGTTGTACCTCTCAACTTAGTTTTGGCAAACTTAACCTTCCTCTCTTCATCCATCTCTTCAACTCAAAGTAGTTTTCTAAGGCATCAAGCCATCCCAACACCTCTTCACTATCCATCTTCCCTTGACAGATAGGAAAATCTATGTGACCTTTTCCTCCATGACCTTGTACTGCCTTCAACAATCTCAGTAGCCTCCTTTCCTCAGGTCCTCTGTCTCATCTGCTTATTGTTCTTGATTTACCCTCACATGCTCTTCTTCTTCATCATTGTTTTCTTGGTCTTCTTGTTCTTCTCTCCTCCTACTCCTCTCAAGGTTATTTATCCTTGCTTGCATGGTCTCTCTCTCCCTTCTCCATTTCCTTTCTTCTGCCTATGCTCTCTTGCTGCTTCTTGTTCCCTTCTTTCCCTTCTCTCCTTTCCAAGATTTCCTTTAACTCCTCTAGCTCTCTTGCCAACTGATGGTGCCATTGTTTTTTCTTCAATCCCTAAAGGACCTACTCACTGCTCTGATACCACTCTGATGCAAAGGGTCTAGGACTTTGAAACAAACACAAAGATTTCAAGGAACTTAATGATGCAATCTCAACCCTTCTTCAGCACCCTGGTGGAGGCAAACCTCAATAATGCACCAAATGACTTATTTTCCTTCCTTATGGACCCAAACCCGAGGAATACTCTTAAAATACTCAAAAAAACTTGTCTTGAATGATTTCAAATCCCAACCCTTTGTCTTAGACACAAAACCAATTTTTCACCTTAACTAGGCTTCTAGCCCAACTAGGCCTCTATCGAAGGATTTTTGACTTTGCACTCAAAATTTCCAAAGGAACCTCCAATATAATGAATTTTTCAGATGTGGTTTTTGATGAAAAACAACATATCCAAACCTTGATATCACTTGCTTCAGACAATTCCTTCCAAAATCTGTTGTCTCCTCAAAAACTAAGCCTAATTAGCCCTCTTTTCCAAAGCAACCCCTCTTTAAACTCAACCCCTAACCATGAAACTTTCAAAAGTCCCTTAAAATGACTCAAAACCAAGGATTCCAAGTTCTTAGGCTTCTATGACACCCCTAACATGCTCAAACACAAAACCCTCCTTAACTTGCCTCAAAACTAGGGCTTCTTGAAAACTAACCTTCCAATCACTTCCATAACTTGCTCATTGAATCTACACCATTAGGACAACATATTTAGTCTATCCCAACTCAAAAACACACTCCTCATTAAGGCAGATCTTCTGCTGCTATACCCTAGCCTCCATCTTCAAGCACTTTTCATTATCAAATCTTGGTGTACACCATAGTATTCATCTCTCCTGCACGTTATATTGTTAGTCTAGTATGGTACATGTTAAATATGATCCATTCCAAAATTTTCAGTCACAAACTCTCATGAAATGGATCATTACTTCATAATGACTCTCAAAATCAATGAAAAAAATAGAATTTTCCTGAGGACAATCAATGTAAAATGCAAAGGAATTATTTATTACTGCTTTTAGAGCCTTCAATGGTGTTAAAATAGGTAAACAAAAATTCCTAAAGTATCCTTCTGGATATAACTTCAATAGAAATCAAGCATTCATAAAAAGAACACAAGAAATTGCAATAAAACTGTGTTTTTTCACTATTTCCAGGAAACAGTCCGTACAGTCACCTCTCCAATCGACCAACCTCTGTAAAAATGATTATTTTGGCTTTGTATATCCTATCCCCAACTTCCCAAACCATTTGGGATTGATTGAGTTGCATAAAAGTGATTAAAACTCATAAAGACTAGTTACCCACTCAAATTGGAATTCAAATATTTGAATTTCCAAACTTACATTTTATTGATTTGTATTGACAAAAAACTATCTAAAATTCAATATTTAACCTTAATTGATCTAATTAAAACATTATAGACCTACCTACACCCCTTGGACACTATTGGTCCACTTACAAGGTTTTTTTTAGTCCTATGGTCCTTTCAAGACCCTTAGGACTTTTGATAGTCACATTACCTTTATTCATTCCAAATGCCATTACAGGCTCCAAGATACCATAATTGGTGTTTTGATTCGATGGAAAGGTCCTCCTGACCCCTGCACACTTCTGACCTTTGAAGAGCTCCTTGAAGGCCTTGGGTGCTCCTGCACCAGGCCTCCAACAAAGACTTCTTTCCTTCAGGTGGCCTAGGCTGTTGGGCCTATTTTCATTCTTTGGAACCTTTGGCTGGAAAGGAATCGTAGTGTTTTTTGTGGTTCCAAGTTAGGAAGTTGTCAATTGTGGAAGAAGATTATTAGCAGGCTTCAGGAAACTATTTATGCTAAGTGCGATATGTTTGATAATATTGATCCTAGTGATTATGCTATTATGAGGGATTTGAACCTGTAGGATAATAGTAGGGGATGCAGTGCTGGAAATAGATCTTGACATGTCAAGCATTGGGTTTGTCTTGATGGGAGGTGGATCCCTCCCCCGGTTGGGGTCCTGAAGATTAATACAGATGGTTCTTCTTGTGGGAACCCTGGACATGCTAGTGTTGGTGGTATAGGTAGAGGTAAAGATGGTGTTGTTGTTTTCTTCTTCTCGGTTTACAAAGGGCAGCACTCTAATAATTTGATGGAGGCCCTTGTTGTTGAGTGTGGCTGCTCTTTAGGTTGGAGGAGGATTATCTGTGAGTCAGATTCTCAGATTGTTGTGGATATGTTGAACAACCAGAGTTTGGATGATGTTAGTTGGCAATTAGCCTTGGTGGTCAGACAAATTCTAAGTGTATGTCATTCCTTGGATTTTGTCTCCTTTTGTCACATCCCTAGGGAATGGAATCAAATGGCTGATTGCTTGGCAAAGTGGGCCTCGGAGAATGGGGAGGGCTGGGATATTAGTGGACGGGATGAGTTATCTTCTGATTATCTTGGGACCGTGGAGAGATTATTACTAGATGATAGAAATATGCAGTGTTGTTGTTGGCTTTTTTGGTTGTTTTCCTGTTTTGGTGGGCCTTTGGCCTTTGCTTTGTATCTTGGATTTGATTGAATAATTTTTTACCCCTTCTTTTTTTTTAAATAAAAATAAAAAAATAATGACATAAATAATATATATTTATATAATAATATAATAGTTAATACATAAAATTTAAAAAATAAATATAATAATATTATTCTATAATTAATTTTTTTTATAAAAAGTAATAATAATATTAAAATCATTTTTTAAATGACCTATCAATTGATCTCATTTACTAAATATATATTATATTTTTAACAAAATTATTAAATATATATATAAATAAATTAATTATTATTATATTTTAAAATTATATATATATATATAATTACAATTATGTCAAAAAATAGACCAAAATCTATCCTAATTGACCTTACACACTTCTTCGGCGTACCCATTGCATACTAAGGTGCAATAGCTAGTTATTTTTATTTTTTACTAAAAATCTACAATCCTTTCAAAATTTTGATGAATTTAAAAAGAAATTGTCAATTTTTGACAATTGAGGTGAAAGTTATGCCTTATAAAAAATTACACAAATTACACTAATTTTTAGATGTTAAAAAATAGATTAAAAATTACAATTTTGAAATTGTCTTGATGCTACTTTGTCTGGCATGGAAAGAGCTTTCCAACAGTTATTCACACGTGAAAAAATACCCCCTCGTTTGCAAGTTATGCAAAGAAAAAAAGAAAACGTATCCCCCTTTTACAAGATTTTGAGATATCTTGATAGACAATTTGACAGTTAATATAAATCACTAGCATTTACAAAAACATTAGTGATTAGAAAAAACCTATGATTATAATAATTTCCAAATTAATGGTTATTGTTTAGCCATTAATGTGTTGTCAAGTGATCAATTTGGGAGTTGATGAGAGACTAGGTCTTATGTGGATGGGAGGTGTTGATGAGTGGAAAATGTCAAACTTTGGATTACCTTTCAATAGAGAGGAATATGGTGTGAGAGTGCCACTAAATCTGTTGTTCACTAGAAAATGATCAAACTAGGAGAGAGGGACCCATAATGGAGAAAGGTCTAATAGTGGGGGTAGAAGTAGTCCTCAGTGGGCCCCATAGTGGAGCATTTTAATATTCAATTGCAAAACACTTTTTATTCATAAAGTACGCAAAGTGACAAATCATGTGATGCCACATCAGTGCACCAATAAAGCATTACTTAGTGCATCACTATCGGTCTCACTTTTTTTTTGGGCCTTTTTAGATACCTCAACAAAAAGCATGCTGATGTGGCATTATATTTGATGATGTGGTCCTAAAACGAAAAATAGAAGCACATGAGTTGCCAAATAAACTGTTGTACAAAATTGGGAGTGATTTGAAATTTCCATGTAAAATTTTGTGAAACGCAAAATTAGGATGCTCCACTATGGGCCCCTCTCCCCTATAGAAGGTCATTGGAGAGCAAGAGTTGAGTGGCCAACATGTGTAGGAATGCTCAATTCCCAAAAGAGACCACACTCTCCTTCACATGCCATTGTGGAGAGGCCATATATTGCAGGCGATATGTGAAGGCATTAATGTAGAGTTATAAGCACATTATCTTCAATTCAACTTGAGAGGGTATTGGGAGCCCATGGCCACGTGTGGAGGTGGGCCAATGTCGCTCCTTAGCAAATGAATACCTCAACGTGCAAATAAAACTCCACACCAAAAGACAAATCAAACATAGAACCTCCTTACAAAAACTTATTAACAAATGAAACCTGTAATAGCACACTTGCTGATGTGAATGTGGCTTGTTGATACTGGATAGAGGCTGCGCAAGGTGAGCGTTGAGTGCCAATGAAAGTTACAATGAGTCAATTGCTAAGCTAGCACACTGAGGCCACTTGGTGGCGGTTCAATGGAACTAAACTTAAGTAACAGGTAAACCACAATGTGAGAAAGACCACTATATAATCTAGAGATGTGCAGCTTTGGAGAAAGGGTTTAAATGCCTTTGAATGTTGGATGAGGGTGTCATTCAAGAAACTGTGAGCTCTATGTAGTAAAAGAGCAAATAACAACAAACGCCAACTAAAACAAATGATAATTATCTCTGTTAAACTCCATGATAACCATATGAAATGGTTTACCACAAGAGAAGAGCGACACAAATCCAACATCCAACAAAATTCTATTTGCAAGTGTAGTGAGGGGAAATAAACTAGAAAATAACCTATGAAAATATCACAGGCAAATCTTCTCACTGAGAAGGTCGAAACTAGGTCAAAAGTGTTCTTTTAATCTTGTACAACAAGTCGAATAGGCCAAAAACCTTGCACAATAGGTTGAAATGGCTAAAATAACTACAAAATGCAAATATTGACCAAACTAGTAGATGGGAAGAGGGAAAATTGGCCCTCTACTAAAAAAATGATTTTTTAAATAATATTTTGTATAATGGTCAAAATTTTACAAAAATTAAAAATTATCGAAATTGATGAAATAAAAGGTATTTTTTCATTTTTGAAGCTTTTTTTATGTAATGACAATGTTTGTTTGGCTCCATGATGCTCCATTGATAGGGATATTATAGGAGTCACCTTGATGTGGGAAGGAACGTGCTCTCATGGCTCTAATACCATGTTGGAGAATACCAAGATCAGAGAGCTCAAATTGATAACCTTCCACAAATGAAAATATGAGTATAATAGTATTTCTAGCAATATAAAATGAAGAGTGTATAAATACAATGATGATCCTTGCTTGTATAGGAAAGCATGAGGAGGTGAAAAGGTAGGAGTGAAACTCTGACTACCCCTCCATAGGTGCAACACTTGTGAGCTCACTTGACGAGTGTATGAGCAAGTGACAAGTATGCATGCAATATGTGTCTCAAGGGATGAAGAAACATGTCTCAATGCTATGAAGTGAGATAAAAGCATAAGAAATCTAAGTAAAATTAAGCTATGAGTGTGAATAGGTCTATCCTAGAAAGATGATTAGCTAACTAGGTGAATATTGACACTGTTTACACTAACAATTATTAAATGACCTAGGACTCAAGAGTTAAATGCCAAAAAGATAATATAAGATCTAAGTGACAATTAAGACTTCTAGAAAGATTCCTAGGACCTAAGTAAACTTAACATGTAAATAAGACCTATTAGAGAACTAGTTAGGTAAAATGCCTATTTACACCAACAAAGCTTTTGTCAAAAGCAAAGAGCCTATTAAAGAAGCACATATTCTGGTAAGTCCAAATTATGTCAAACCTTTTCAATTCTTCTTTTTTTCCTCTTCCATATTACTATTATGTTTCGACAAGATAATGAAGAGGGTTACGAACAACCTATTAAATTTAGTAAATATTCACAAGGGACATAACTTAAATATTCAACAATGGAGAAGCATGCACATGCTTTGTTTCAAGCAATTAAAAACCACATGCCCTACTTAGTGGGTGCAAAGGTAATTGCATTTGTTCCACACACATATACGAAAGATATCCTCACTCAATGAGAAGCTTTAGTAAAAATATATAAATAGATAAATAAAATCTAGGATTATGATATTTGTGTTCAAACAACTAAGCTAGTAAGATACTAAGAGGCTAAGTTTTTTCCAAACTTGTGACATATTCAAATTTATAAGCATTAGAGATAAATGAAAATGGTGATAATCATGAGCCTAATTATTTTCAATTGAAAAAAAATCCTTGGTACATGAATATTATATTCTATTTTCTAAATATGAGGTGCCCACCTAAAACAAGAAAACGCCAACAAAGAAATTTAAAGCTACAATCCCAAAGATATGTCTTAGTGGACATGATTGTTTAATATGGAGAGACCTAGGTGGACTAGTTCTCAAGTGTTTGAATCGGGAAAAATCCAGTGCAATAATTAATGAATGTCATCAAGGCATATGTGGAGGACATTTCAAGGCTAAGACAACTACACATAATATCCCTAGGGCGCAATTTTGGTGGCCTGCCCTATTCAATTATGTGGCATAGAGGATAAGGAAGTGTGATGTTTATCAGATATTTTCTAGTAAAATTAAGTTTGTAGGTGCTCCCCCTATTTTACTCATGATAAAAAATTATCCTTTTCAACATTGAGGAATTAATCTCATAAGTGATATATTAGAGAAATCCAACAATGGATACAAGTGGATTCTTATAGCAACTTACTACTTTTCCAAAAGGGTTGAGGAAATCCCAACCCACAATTTTATATCAAAGGTGGTAAGTATTTTTTTTTTGAATAATATAAAAACTAGATTTGGTATGCCTATAAAACTCATAGTAGATAATGCCACATATTTTAGATCACAAGATATTTTAGGTTTATGTAATGAATATGACATTAGCCTCACTTTCTTATTTCCATACCATTCCCAAGGGAATAGATAGGTTAAGTCTAGTAACAAAAGTCTAATAAAAATAATTAAGAGGACACTAGCCCTAAATAAGAAAAGGTGGATGATAAATTAAAGTATAGCCTTTGGGAAAATAGGGTAACCTATAAGGTTGATATTGATATGATTCCATTTGAAATTGTGTATAGGACATATGTAAAGATACCAATTAGTCTAGGACAACAGGTATATCAATTACTAAAGGATACTCGTGGCACTGAAAATGTTGTAATCTCTAACAAAGTCATGGAATTGGTAGAGTTGTAAGAAAAGAGAAAAAATTGCATGAGAAGGCTTTGTCAAATAATTAGATGAAAAAGTATTTGTTTAAAAAGAGATCATTACAAAGGAAATTTCAAGTTGGAGATTTGGTCCTTATGTTGAATGCAAGATATGAGGATAAAGGAAAACATGGTAAGTTTAATCCTTTATGGCTAGGGCCATATGAAGTTGTAGAAGTCTATGGAGGCAATACATATCATCTTAAGCACCTGATAGGAAGCTTGATGGAGCTAGCTATCCATGGATAACATTTGAAGTAGTACTTAATGTGAGCAGTGTTGAGACTCCTTATACATAAATTATTTGTTTTGTTCATGTTTTGTCTTCTATATATTGTTGTGTTTGTAAAGTCATGACCCTTACTTGTCATCATAAAGTGCAAGTCCTAGTACTTGTCATTCCTCATTTTTTCTCTACTCCTAGATATTTCATTTTTTATTGTGCCTAAAAGAGACATATGTCCCCAATCAAATATTATTAGGACTTAAATATGCAATGCCAACTTTTTCTTGAGTCCCTTCCCTTTTTGTGTGTCTTAGTCAATTTCTACCCATTGTTGATAATCAATCTAAGACATTGTAAATGGATCCTCTTTATGTTAAAATATGTAAAAAATTCATGAAAATCATCTATTTGGGTCATTTCTAATGTCATTCCTTATGTTTTGTATGGTTGTCATCTTGCTAAAGTTTTAGTGATATTCATACATGTATGCTTTCTCTATTGATCTTGAAACCCTGCTTGGAACCCTTGTGAATGCTGCCTAAGTTTTGAATTAATTAGACTTTTGGTATTTTGAGATTCCTCTTACCTACTTTTCACTTTATCCAATCCCAAATATTTGAAACCCCACTAAAGTATTTGTCAAAAAAAATTGTGTTTTGGAGTTTTTGTGTGTCCACTTCCAACTTCCCTTTCAAACTTGTTCCCTTGGCATGCCCATCCCCAAAATTCTAACATCCCACCTTTTCTTGCTAAGTACCTTATTGGAGTAATAAAATTTCCCATACCTTGATACCCTTCCATTTCGTATGTCAAATGAGTTCTTCCAGATTCCCAATCCCCAAAAACTTATGGCAAGTCTAGAGTCCTTTTTATTAGGATCAAGCTTTCAAATTTCATACTCCATCCATTCCTTGGTACCTTCTCTACCTCACCCCTGCTCCCTAATCCCTAACCATTTGCATTCAATTTTTTCTATTTTTATCATGCTAGAGTTTCCAATTATCCCATTGACAAGTATTGCTTCCCTCCAAACTGTGAAAGCCTAAAATTCTACTACTCCTTTATTAACATCTTTTAGATTCAGAATTCCGGCTTCCCCTTACCTCAATACCAAGTTAAGATTCCTCTCAAACCAATCTTGAATTCCATAAATATTTTCTTTGTAAAATTTTCCTTGGTAGCCTTCCCCTTTACCACATCCCCTTCTAGCACAACTTTTTTAACTACCATGATCCTCTGATATAGGCATGTGTAATGACTTTCCTTTGACCCTTAATAGTCTATAATTCCTATCATTTCTTGTTATAGCTCCTACCTATTGGGATTAAGGTGACTCGGCCTTTGAGTCTTATCACTAATTAATTGATTATTAGGTGCATAACAATTTATCCTAGTGTATTAAACCTTCTAAGTTACCATTCACTTTGTGGTACCTATTGTTGAGATGGCATCCTACATGGCAGGTGATGAAATATGGCGAAATCCCTATTTTTTAGGAAGTTGTTGCCTAGAGCTAGGAGGTCCTATTTTTTAGGAAAATGATGTCACATGTTTCCATATTGGTAAAAAATGATTTTAGAAACTTCTTGTGTTGACTTGAGAGTCTTGATTAGCAATTTCTATATCAAAACTAAAGAGGAATAAATCAACTTTTAACTTTATCTCCTTTAGCCACCCAAGATATGGATAGGATATGGATAAGATATTTTTCTTAAATATGGATGCCCAAGATAAGGATATAGTTATTTTTATTGATCCAAATCTGCACCCTTGATGCCAAGCTGTGAAAAAACTCAGCAGGTTTAGATGTAACATGGGGCTGCTTTCAGGTTGTGGTGGTCCTATTCGAAAGCAGACCTCCAGATTATGGGTTGGATCCCCTTTTGATGCCACCTAACTACTTATTTATGAGGTAAAGGGCAAGAAATGCATAAAACATGAAATTAAACTAAAAATATCTAAGGTGATACACCAAAAAAAACTAGGACCTGATAACAGCCTATCACATTCAAATCAATATCATAAAACTCTACTTACACAACTCATTTTCACATGCATTTCACATAAGTAATTTATAAGAAGGTTTCTAAACAGTACTTTTAGAAGGAAACAAAAATTCTCACAACTAACAACATTATTGACTAACACAACTTATAACCTGTTTACATGCATTTTCTGCTAAACAAATGCCTAAACATTAGACAAGTTTGCAAGGAAAGATGAATTTCACAAAACAAACTGATCAATCACTAACAACATACCATGAAACATGAAATGAGAAGGTAAAATATTATATTATATTGATTCAAAGTTACTCAATGTATAACAGTCCATTTGAGTTACAATACTACTCCATGCTGAAAAATAACTCCAAAAGCTAAAGCTATCACTATGTTGGAAAGAAAGAACTCCCTCCAAAATTCCAAAATGAAGATACTTAAGCAAAAACCCATCAAATCCCCTCACACATGTCCATCTAGAAGGTTCTAGTCGGATGCAACAATGAGGCCAAAAAGAACCTTCTAAAATCACTCCAAAAATTCCTCCAAACAGTCCAAGGTTAAGCCAAAACCATAGTCATGCCAAAAGTGTGACAAAACAACCTCCAAAATAGCACATGTTTCTCCAAAATAGTCAAATGCATCACCCACACACTCTCCTCATGTTTGTAAGTCATCATTTTGTCTCCCAGCCTTGACCCATGCAATATGTGTGTTTTGAAAACACAAGACTCCAAAAAAGCATTAAAGATAATAACTTGACTAAGTGATTCATAATACACCACTTAATCAAGTTCTTTTACATTTTAAAGCAAAATACAAGAGGGTCCCACAACCTCTTTGAATTACATTACATTTGCATTAAAAAGACATAATAAAAGTGATATGTGAATCACTTAAATGATATCTTTATACCTTGAAATAAAATGCAACATGTAATGTTATATCCAAATGCTTCTAAAAGCATTAACAAAATCAAACTGCAAGGAATTTGATCATTTATAATTTACCTTCATTCTACACTTGAAGGCCACACATGGTCAATATTCTTTTATTTTCAAAGGCCCAAATTTCATCCTATGTGGCATAAAGGACTTCCACACTTCATGGAAGGCATATTTTGAAAGTCATGAAAGCATCACATTTCAAAGGGAAAGGCATATTATGAACTTGGCACCTTTCACATGTTTAATTTTGAAGCACTTAACAATTTTAAACAAGGAAAAAAGACATAAGGCATGAAATTCCCAAGTCATGGCATTTGAACCCCACTTCACAAATAAATGTGTTTCAAATTTTAAAAGAATGGGACAAAATTCCCATCGGCCGTCAAAGAATAGGGTCAAACCCTAAATAACAAAAGATGGAAAAAAGGTGAAAAAGCATTCATTTTTACCATTGAACACTCTGGACAAAACCATGTTGTCGCCATAGGGTTTGAGGAGATCACAGAAAATGGAGGTTTTTGGTTGATTCTTGACAAATTTATGATGAAAAACACATGGAATAGTAGGTAACTTGGTTTTTTGGTATCCAAATCTATATTGTTTTCCTTCTTTGGAGCCCATTCCTTTCATTTTGGCCACGGTCTATAGAGTATTTCTAATCATTTTGTTTCATTCTTTTTCTTTTGTGGTTACTCATACCTTTCAGCCACCATGAAAAGCTTTAAATGAAGCTTTTTGTTGAAAGACAAAGCTTTGAATATGCAACAAAAATGAGAAAAATCTCAAGTAAGCCACAAATTTAGCTCTTTTCTTTTGATTTTTGAGCCAAAAGGCCTCATTTCGAGCCTCTATTCTTGAGAATAAAGCAAAGAAATGTTCATTTCCTTCTGAGTTTGCATCTACATGAAGAAATCTAAACAGTTTTCATTGTTTCATGAAGCAATCTACTCCTCCAGGCTACAACCAAGAGGATAGAAAAGGGTTCTTCTGAATTTTCATTTCTTTTCAAAACTTAATGATAACTTGGAAAACATTTTTGTATTTGCAATTTTTGCGTAAACCCCAGATAGGTTCCTTCAAATTGTAGCAAGCTTGCAATTTCTCCATGAACATATGAACTAGGTTTTGCTTATACAATTATTGCTTTGAATATCTTATGAAAGCTCTCTTTTAATAATTTGTATTTGCAATTTAATTGCAAAAGCCTCAAGTGGGTTTCTATTATTGAAGAAACTTGTGATTTCTGTAAAAACACCATGTGGGTTTTCCCATTTCATAAGGAACAAATTCATTTTAGCCACGGCCATGAAAATGAAACAAATGAATTTTGATTTGTGTGCTCTTTTTGAAAACAGAAAACTCCATGCAATTTTTCCTTTGGTTTCTGAAACTTATGATAACCTAGATGGGTTCTTCCATTTGTGACAAACCATACCCTTTCACCTCTATTTTTGCAATCTCTTATAAAAAACCCAAGTGGGTTTTCTTCATTTGAGAAGAAAACAATTCCAGAATTTTTGTAAAGAAAGTTAGAAGATCCTTTTATGTGATTAGGAGCTTCAATTGTCCTCTACAAGATCACTGGTTATCACATTGTCACATTTATTACCTATGTTTACAAACTTTCTTTTCTTGAGTGATTATCCATTGCTATGCTTCGTAAGCACTTAAAATGATCATCAATGGAAGCTCTAATCTTGATATCTTAGGATGGACAAAAACTCATGTTATGACTTCTTGAAATATTTTTTTGTCATTTGTTCATAGTGATGAATACCTGATTTCAAAGAGATCAAATGGTTTCTTGTATTTTGTCACCATCTTCAAGACTATCATTATCTTTGTTCATTTAGAATATATGCATGGTTGTAGCATAGTTGGTTTCCTTCACTACTTTTGCTTTGAATTTGTTTATTCTTCCTGAATGAAGACACTATATCACATGCACTAAAATTTTGCATTTAAACACAATCTTCAATGTTGTCCTTTCTTATGAAGACCATGATTCTCTTGATTCAAATCATGTCCTTTTCATGCTTTTGAATACTGCACTTGACAATGACTGTCATGTCTCCCTTAGCTTTTGGTTGTGACTGCAAATCCACACTGACCTCTGCCACATTTATCTCATTGATCTCTACACCATTACTCTTTGTCAATGAAAACCTTTAAAACAACTCACCTTGACAGTCCAGGACTATCATTTTTAGCAAAGATCACTATAGTATTTGTAACTGGGTCAGTACATTTTGTAAACATGAGCTACTCATGTATGCACTGTGCTTTCAATTGACTGATATGTTAAGACTAAAAACAGATAATGTGCATGTTTCTCTTCATAATGGTTTGAGTGTTCAATAGATTATACTCATGCATCCAAAAAAATTCCATGTACTCACCTCTATCTTGATGTGATAGTGCATAAGCATTGCTTGATGTGTTTTTATTCCATGTGGTTCATTGCATATACCCACCTTCATTTTGAGAAATATTATTCTTGGAATTCATGAAGTGGTTGTTTTCTCAAGGTAATTGTCTTGTTATATTGTTACCAATCCCATTTGTCACTTGGTTTCCCCATTTGGTGCACTCCATACCTTAAGAGCTTCAACTATGCATCGTTATGGAATTCTAATCAGGTATTCTATCTGCTTACAATTCTTTTGTGTCTCTTGAATGTACTTTGTTTCTCCACAGTAGACAATGATGCCTCTAGTTTTTGTCATTTTGTGGAAATTTGTGTTCAAAATGAGAAACCTCCTTTATAGGATAAATAGATCTATCTCAAGGTGATGCTCACACACACAACATTCCAGTGCCTTCCTAAGAGTCTTTAGACCAAACCTCTGTTTGCTTGCATAATCTCACATAATTGTGCTTGAAGTTAATGACTTATCTTCACTTTGATACCTTTTCTTTAGTCTCCATCGACGGTGAAAGGATGATCATGTTGTTTGAACTTGTTATCTCCATTGGTGTTGCATTCTGAAATACATTTCCCTTTCAATGATAAAACTACAGTCTTTTGTTTCATTTCTTTATTTTCCCAAATCCTCATGATTTCCACTATAGCTACTTGTTGTTCCTCATGTTTTTTATTTGGTTTCCACCACAATTGCTTATCTTTTGATCACGTGAAACACATAACACTGTCTCCTCACCTTGATCCTAGTGGACAGACACATGTCACCTATGTTGGTGACCTGAAAGCTCACCATCCTATGTGATGTGTGGTTGTCCAATAGGGTTAAGGTGGGAGGGACTTGACAGTACCTTGGATTGTTACTTCTTGTTGCCCCATGTGTTTCGTGATGATTTCAGGCATGCCTTGATTCCTTCTTCATTATTGAAGAGATGCATAATTGAACTTGATGCGTCTATGATTGAAATTGATGCATCTTTGAAATCACTTACTTCTTTTTATAAAATGGATCATGGATCCACTGAAGAAGATTTAAAGACATATCCAACAAAATGTGTTGCATCCTTTGAATCTGATAATGAAAGTTGATCAATTGGTGTGATTCCATATTGATTTAATGCATTAATAGCATGCATATCTTTGATCAAGTTTCTCAATTTCCTATTCCCCTTAAAACATCAGAGGGAAACATGTTGAGCTTTATCCTCGTGGGAGCCACATGTACCCCACATGTTGTAATTAACTAAATCATAACAATAACAAGACTTGTCTTGTATCTGTACATGAAGCAACCAAGTTAGAAAAATAGATGCATATTTTGGATGTGTTTGATGACTTCATTGTTCTCCAGGACATCCAAGGTTTGCATGCTTGTTTAATGCATTTAGAGATCAGGTTATACATGCATATGTGAATGTTCATGTAAGGTTTGATACTTTTCATTGCTTAGAGCATTGCTCTAACATCATTGTTATTTCCATATGCAGGAACTAGGAGCACTATGGAGCTAGGAAAGATACAAGTAGCTCGAGGGTGGCAGTAGGACAAGATGACACATCCAAAACCAGTCATTCTCAGGCAATGACTAGTCTCTCTTCTTAAATGAAAATTTGTATTTGTTTACTTATTCATGTATATGCTCTTCTTTATTTTCATTGAATAAGTAAAGTTAGTCCCTTGGCTTGTGAGGGACATGTACACTTTCATGATTATCAATAAAAATTACATTTGTAACACATATGGTTTTCTTTCTCATTTGTAACACATATGGTTCTCTTTCTCATTCGTAACACATATGGTTCTCTTTCTCATTTGTTGTAATTGCAAGATTGGAATAAAATGTAATATGTTTCATTTGACAATCTCTTTCATGCATATTGATGACTTACCAAACTATGGTTTATCTTTTAAATGTTTAAACAAAAAACAAAAAAACAATAAACACTAATTTACCTGATTTCAACTGAAAGCTAAAAATCATGTAACAGCTATATTTTAGATTATCAGGTTGAGCTAAAGCTCATGTTTTTTGAGATTTTATAGATATGAGATTTGTAGAAGATTGAGGATGCTTTTTTAGGTGTACATCTTGGTGCTTTATAAATATGAGATTTTTCTTGAGGAGTTGTGAGGAGAATTTTTCATTGCAGGGTTATGTTGTCATATTTCCTCTAAAGAAGAGCAAGATGTAAATATTCATGTTAAAGTTGTGAGCCTACAAATGTGTTGTAATAGTGTTTGTTGCATATTGCAAATAATACATTGGTTTGGCACTTTGGAGTGTGGATATTTTTACTTGAAACGGTTTTCCCCATCTATATTGGTGTTTCTTCTCTTTTGTCTTTTATTTTTCTATTCTTCTTCTTTCATGTTCTCAAAGTGTTAATTTACATGTCATTATGTTGCAACAAGGGATTATTAGTGAGTTCAAACAAAGATTATTAATAGAAGTGTTTATCTTATATCATACCTCTATTATTATTTATAGTTCTATGCTTCTAATGGTTGGATATAGCTTTGTTACCCAATAAGGTATTGATCAGTATAAATATTGACCTTTCACATCTATAAAAATCATTAAAATCCTTTACCAATAGTATAATAAGTATAAGTAGATTAGTGTATTGTTTTTTATGATTTGGTATTGCAACCAAGGATAAATCTAAAGTGAATTAAAATTTTATATTATCAATGAATCATTTACAACATGTTTATGCTTTTCTAATGTTAAAATAATTTTAAAATAAATTTTCTTGAAACACTAATTCACTATTACCATTTGTAGATACATGTGCAAAGTCTTTGAATCAACTATGTAGAAGGTATTGCAGCCAATTAAAGTTAAATTGGTGACACTTATTAAGGTTAAGTTTATAACTAGGTATGGCTATTGTCGGTTGAATAATTATTCATATTATTCGATTTAAATGTTTGCACATGCATACCTCTACAAATACCCTCCTAGGTTTAAGATAAGACTGAAGAGTAGGAGAGATTACCCACTCTCATATGTTAACCTTCAACTACCTTGAGTATTTTGATGAGGGGTGATCCCACAATAGTGGGTTACACTTTTTGGCCAAACTTGGCATTGAATTGATTTTTTTAACTAAATCTTCACTTTTAGGCACCTATAGCTGCTAAACCATGAGGAATTTGAAGATGATGCAAACTAGTGATTTGTGACATTTTGTCTGTAGATTCTAAATATATATTTTTAAAAAAAAAATTGGAATCAGATTACATTTATTTTTCCATCTCCTTCAAAAACTAGTTTTTAACAATAAACAACATTTTTAAAGATTGATGTTCATCGTATACAACATAAAAAAAAAAATCTATGAAGAATAAAATTCTTATTTTTTTTCAAATTTAGATTTGTAACTAAAATATCTAGCACACTCATTTGGTTTCATAGTGTTTTATTGAATAGCTACCACACACAGCCGACGATTTATAGCCGGTGTCATGGATTACATGCATTGTACCCTCATGAATAAATTTTAGACACTTATGCACTACCAAGGTAACTACGTTCATAGAGACCAAGTAGGGAATACCCAATTTCACCCTGAAGAGTTCAGACCTCGTGATTATGTCAAAAAGTAAGTTCACTAATTTAGGTCCAACTAAAACGAACAAGGTGATGCAACCAAGGGGAGGTACAAAAAGTTTTTTGTGTGTACAGATGGTACTTTTAGATGTGTCATACCCATCTTTATGGAAGAAGCTAATTAGCATAATCTCCTTAGTTATGGCATTCACCTGACACATTGGGTCAACAAGAACACCTATCATAGTGTTTTCGTTGATTCATGCGGGGATGTATAAGGGAGATGGTTCTCTATTATAACCCATCGACAGGTCCTACGAGGTGAAGGTTATACCAAGGGCACTACTCACAGGCTGCGTAGATGGATTGGGAAGATATAAAAAGGAGGCCATCATACACACTAGATGAAAATTTGACAAAGCCCCCAAAGGTTTTGCAATTAGATAGTTACCCAACTAAGGTTTCATTCTAAAATTCCTACAAAACCTTCCAACAACGCCACTAGGGGTAGCAGGTATGATTTTTGGGAAGAATGCCTCACAACACTCACACCCACAATGCTCCTAGGATACGAGGAAAGGGTCTTTCAACATGGCTAAATAGAACCAAAATGGTTCACGTCAGGTTCACCAAACTGTAAGCTAGGGGAACCAACCACACCAAGGCTCCAGGCCACGGAGATCCGAGAGCAGAGGGCCACCCTAACTTACCTCAAGCTAAGCAAATGTTTTAGGTCAAGGATAAAGAATGAAGAGCACTCTCAAGTGCTTTTGTCACTCTACTAATCCAAATACTTGGATGAGACTAGACAAGCCAGTTTCTGGAATTCGAACTACACCTTAGACAACTCTCTGCCCAAGGACGACATCACGAATCTGGGACGACAACACAACGCGCTGGTGTCCATACGGCCAAAAAACATAAAGTGCAATACAAACCACCTAAAAAATTACTAACAGTCTAGCTAGTTTATTTTGATAGGAAAAATAGAATAAGAAAGTATGAGAGATAGAGACGGAGATGATAAAGGAAGTAAATGAAAGATAATGTGATGAAGATCTCAAAAAGGGTGCATGTCTTCCAGCTAGCTCCACGCGCACATCCACCTACACACAAGAAAGAGGGAAACTTTTTGGGGCTGTATAGGGGCCTGCCTCAGTTAGACCCCCATTTTGGTGTTTCCATCTCCACAAACATCCAAAAAGAAACAAAGTAGAATATGCGATAAATAAAGTAGAAGGAAAGAAAGATTGTAATGATCACTACAAAACAATACTATGCTACTCTATCAAATCACAAAGGAAAGCAGTGAAGCATTACCACCTCCACCCAAAATCTCACTAGCCAATGGAGGAGAATGTAAGGTATGGACTTGGAAAAGTCACCACAACCGCAACGGTGAAAGTTTTTGGGCTAGATCTAACATTTCCATTGCATTTGTAGTGTCTCAAATTCCTAGGGTCACCAATTCATTCATTTATTTCAAACAACTTTATTAAGATGCCTTTGCAATTTTTCTCCTTTATTATCCATATGGATCATATACTTGTGAATTATATGTGTTAGCGAGAATATTTTGTAGGATTTGTTATCTACATCATCCATTTCCAAGCCTGATATATCATTATGTAAGAGGTAATAAAAATAATTATTTTTAAATTTATGTTTAATTATTTTTTCAAAGGCTTTTTATTTTTATTTTGAAAGATTCAAATTTTTCAAGAATAGTAATTGATAAGGTACTATTTTTTTAGGTCATTTTATGTCTAGTAGCATCCTCTTTATTAGTGAGGATATCACCCTAGCACTTACTAGCCTAAGTTAATGACTTTTCTTCACTCCTAGTAATTAGATAATTTATGGGTGATATGTTGAGCTGAACTTCAGGTCCATCTTCATCTTCTTCCATAATGTTCTCTAGAAGTATCCAATGAACTTGGTGTCTCTATCTAAAACTATACTCTTAGGTAATCCATGCAACCTCACAATCTCCTTGAAAAATAGGTCAAAAATATACAAAACATCATTAGTATTCTTGCAAGGAATGAAATGTGCCATCTTGGAAAATATTTTCACTACTAACATTATAGCATCATATCCTCTCTATGTTCTTGGTAATCCCAATATGAAATCCATACTTATATCTTCCCAAGGTCCCTCTGGTATTGTCAAAGGTTTATACAATCCAGTATTCTAACTACACCCTTTTGCTACTTGACAAATTTTGTAATTTTGCACATACTTCTTGGCATCCTTATATATTTATGGCCAAAATTAGTATTATTCACCAAAGCTACTATCTTATCTATCCCAAAATGTCCTAATATTCCTCCACTATGCTTCTCTTAGATCAAATTCTTCCTCATTAAACTTCTTGGAATACACAACTGATTTCCCTTGAACGCCATATCTTCTTTAGTGAAATAATCCAACCATTGACTCTTATCTATCACTATTTTTTCCTTACATGCCTTCCATGCATCCGCAAAATCTGGATCATCCTCATACATATGTTTTATTTCTTCAAAACCCAATAATCCTATCCTCATTTTGTCAACAAATTCCTTATTTTGCTCAATACATCTACAACTTTATTTGACTTGCCACTGCTATGATTTAACACAATTGTGTAACTCTAAAAGAACTCAACCCATCTCATATGTTTAACTTTCCTTAACTATTCAAATTCTACAAAGCTTGATGTTCAGTATACAACACAAACTCCTTAGGAAACAAATAATGTCTCCACTTCTTCAATGCTTGAATTATGACATAGAACTCCTAATAATAAAATGAATATCTTCTTCCAACATCGTTCAAATTCTCACTGAAATAAGCTATTGGTCTCCCTTCTTGACTCAACACTGCTCCTATTGCATTTCCACTAGCATCACAATCAACTTGAAATACTATATCAAAATCAAGCAATGATAACACTAGTTTCTCTATCACCTTTTTCTTCAGTAATTCAAAAATCCTTTATGCTTTGGATGTCCACTTAAAGTCCTTATCTCCTCTCATTTTCTTTTTCATGTGTGTGCAAATGCTACTAAAGCTCTTGATGAATTTTTGGTAGAAACTAGCCAATCCATGAAATGATCTTACCTCTCCAACATTCGTTGGTGTAGGCCACTCAACAATTGCTTTAACCTTTTCAAGGTTCATCTTCAATCCTTCAACAGAAATGATAAAATCCCAAATACACCAATTTTTTCTTCATAAAGCTACACTTATTGACATTTATCAACAACCTCTCTTCTCTCAGTTTCTGCAATACTTGTCTAATGTGCCACAAATTTTCTTCTCTAGCATCACCTCTCTAGCGCTTATCACCCAACTACTTCCAACTGCTTTGCTTCACAACAATGATGTGAAGCAATGATGCTACATGTCGTAGGATCTACCAAGGTTTAGTCTGTCACCACCATGCATCATTAGATCAACTTTTTTTGATCTACATCGCTCCCCACTCCCTTGTAGGGTATAAATGGGTCCCACCATATGTGCCACAAGCTAGTGGGCACCGTCAAATCTTCCACCTCGACTAGATCTCAATTGTTGATCAACCTCATTCTACCAATCGTACAAGGTGATTTCATGCACCAATAACTTTGTTTGCTACCACTATAGGTCCCACTGTCCACTAAGGATTAGATGACAAAGTATTTGCTTGAAAATATATTATTACAAAGGAACTTTCAATTTGATATTTGGTCCTTATGTTGGATGCAAGATATGAGGATAAATGAAAACATGGTAAGTTTGATCCTTTATGGTTAGGGCCATATTAAGTTGTACAAGTATATGGATGCAATACTTATTATTTGAAAGACTCAATAGGAAACATGATGAAGCTATCCCTGGATAACATTTGAAGTATTACTTAATTTGAGCAGTTTTGAGCCTCCTTATACATATTGTTTATTTTTTTCATGTTTTGTCTTGTATATATTGTTGTGTTTATGAATTCATGACCCTTGTTTGTCATGATAAGTGTAATACTTAATCCTTATCATTCCTCATTTTTGGTCTACTCTTGGATATTTCATTTTTTATTGTGCCTAAAAGAGACATATATCCCCAATAAAATCTTATTAAGACTCAAATATGTAATGTCAACTTTTTCTTAAGTCCCTTTCATTTTGTGTGTCTTAGTCATTTTTCACCCATTATTGATAATCAATCTAAGACATTGTAAATGGATCCTCTTTTTATTTAAACATATAAATAATCCATGAAAATCCTATATTTGTGCCATTTCTAGTGTCATCACTTTTGTTTTGTATGGTTGTCATCTTGTCAAAGTTGCAATGATATCCATACTTGTATTCTTTCTCTATTGATCATGAAACCTGCTTCAAACCCTTGTGAATGTTGCCAAATTTTTGAAATAATCAACCTTTTGGTGTTTTGAGATTTGTCTTACCTACTTTCCACTGTATCCAACCCCAAAGATTTGAAACCCCTCTAAATTATTTGTCAAAAATTTCTAATTTTTTTGGAGTTTTGGCATGTCCACTCCTAGCTTCCCTTTCAAACTTGTTCCCTTGGCATGTCCATCTCCAAAATTCCAACATCTCGTCTTTTCTTTCTAAATCCCTTGTTGGACTATTAAACTTCTCCATACCTTGATACCCTTCCATTTGATATGCAGTATGATTTCTTTCAAATTCCCAATCCCCAAAAACTTTTAGCAATTCTAAAGTCCATTTTATTAAGATCAAGCTTTCAAATTTCATCCTCCATCAATTCCTTGGAACCTATTCTACCTCACATTCACTTCCTAATCCCTATATATTTTTACTTTTATCATGTTGGATTTTTTGATTATCCCATTCACAAATATCCCTCGCCTCCAAACTATGAAAGACTAAAATTATACTACTCCTTTGTTAGAATCTATCAAATTCAAAATTTTGGCTTCCCCTTACCCTAATACCAAGTTAAGATTCCTCTCAAACCCCAATCTTGAAATCCATAAATATTTTCTTTTTTTATATTTTCCTTGTTAGCCTTCCCCTTTTTCTCATCCCCTTCTAGCTCAACTTTGTATCTACCACAATCCTTTGATCCAGGCATGTGTAAAGACTTTCCTCCAACCCTTGACAATCTAAAATTCCTACCATTTCTTGCTATAGCTCCTATCTAATGGGATTAAGGTCTCTCAACCCTTGAGTCCTAGCATTAATTAATTGATTATTAGGTGCATATTATTTTATCCTAATGTATTAAAGTTCCTAAGTTGGCATTAACTTTGAGGGACCTATTGTTGAGATGGCATCCTACATGGTAGGTGATGAGTTAGGGAAAGATCCATATTTTTTAGCAAATTGGTGCCCACTCTAGGAGATCCTATTTTTTAGGAGGATGATGTCACATGTTTCCATATTAGTGAAAAACTATTTTGACAACTTCCTATGTTGACTTGAGATTCTCGGTTAGCAATTTTTATATCAAAATTGAATAGGATTAAAGCAACTTTTAGCTTTATTTGCTTTAGTCTCCCAAGATATGGATAAGATATGGACATGATATGGATAAGACATTTTCTTGAATATGGATTCCCAAAATGAGGATAAGGTTGTTTTTTGGATTAGCAAGTTGAGTTAAAGCTCATATTTTTTGAGCTTTTATAGATATTGGATTTGCAAAAGATTTAGGATGCAGCATCACCTGAAGATCCCAAAGCATCCTACCCATCACCCATCTTCAGAGGAGAAGCAACATGCTCCTCCTACACAGGGCTACCAGACCTAATAGCCAATTTCTTATTGCTACCCTCCTTCAAATCCTTCTTTCTCTTAGTCCCTGAAACAAGGGGCAATGGAGACACATCTTCAGCAATATCAATCATATCTTTCAAGATAGTAGAAGGAGTGACAGGCCTAGTTTTACAAGATTTTTCACCAACCTCTTTCTCACTACAGGTCTCATAATCCTTCGAGTCAAGAACAAAATCCCCTTTACCAATCTTCCTCGGACTAGGAGGTTGCGATATCACTTCCATAGAGGCCTAAGAATCTAAAACATAATCCTCATCCTCTTTCAACTCATACTCCTCCTCCATAACCACTTTCTTCTTTTTCCCTTTCAAACTCACCGACTCTTCTTCTGAAATAGTCTCATATTCTAAGGTCGACTTTTGATGCTTACCCTTGGGAGCCATTGCAGGCAGCTTAGGAACCACAAAAGCTTTTGCATAATTTGTAATTAGTAGAATAAGACCAACATGCAACATAGGGTTCTTAGGGTTCCTTTTATGATCCTTCAGAGCATACTCCAGAGAAGGAAAAAGATAGGATGGAAAGGAAATTTTCTTATGGAAAAAATGATAAGCATTAAAAGCATAAAAGTGACCTTCTAAAGTAATGTACCTCATCAATTCCTTAACAACATCACCCCACAAGGCTTTGATGGAAATGTGTTGGTACCCACCACTCTTGGTCTACTTAAGCTTTTGTTCTTCATCCCCTTTGAAGAAAATCTGCATAGCCGCCTTAGATTCCTTCATATCTATATATACATTTATGACAATACTTTACCTAAATTATTACAAACTACCAAGGATGCATTCATTATAAAATATGGTGAGAGGAAATATATATAGTTATGATTGTAATTTCCCTTGAATTATAGGTAAATCTATTGTAACCAATGTAATTTGAAAAGGAGATCTAAAAACCCTAGAGAGGATGAAGAATAAACCCTAAGTCATGTAAGAATGTCAAGTTCACAAAAAAAATTAAGGGAGTAAATCACTCTTACATAAATATCTTGGGAAAAATAATTAAATTACTATGATAAACAAATTGGACCTATGATAATAAGTATGAATGATTTCAAATATTATGTGTAGTGTAGGAAAATTATCCCTTTTTCACACTTAATTTGGGAATAAATATTAAATAAAAATGACTAAATTATGCCTTAATTTAGTGTTGTAATATGTATTTTACATATTCACATTAAGTTCAGGGCCTTATTAAATAAAATGGACCTAATTGTGCCTTATTTATGGTGTTGTAAGGTGTACCTTTACACTTTCACACTTATCTAGGGATTTATTAATTAATTGAGGTTGATTTTCCTCAATTGTCCCCTTTAGTCCAAATCCAATCCTAATTAATTGCAATTTCTGAAGAAGAAAACCCGACATTCATTAATGCCATAACATAACATTTATCATTGAGCAATGTGTGTCCTAGGTAAGTGACCTAGGACCCTTCGCCCAAGGGAGAATGAGTCCTCACTTAGACCTAGGACCCTAATTTAAATTATGCTTTTGATAGACTTTCAATTATTTCAAATGCATATTCACATGTTGGCTTGTGTTATTTGAATTTCAGGAATTAATGTTAACATACCTACAAATAAGAGGTTATTTCACCACTAGTAGAATTTGGAAAATAAATGACTACATGACTAAAAAAATTAGTCACGTGACTAAAAATTTTAGTCATGTGACTAACTCTAGTAGAATTTGGCAAATAAATGACTAATTTGATCATCATAAGTGACAAATTTGGTCATCAGGTAAAATCACAACTAAATAATTGGTCAAACAAATAAAAATGACTAAATAAATGACTAAATAATGACTATTACTCTATTCTTTTGAATTTGAATTTGATCATAATCCATAGAGCTTAAGCCCCCCTCATAGGACCCCTACCTAAGCGGGCCATTTGGCCACCTAGGTTGCTTGGTGCACCAAAAATACCTATTGCGTGGAAGACATTGCCTCTTGGTGCAGTCTTAAGGCCTTCACATATTTTATAAAAATATTTAACATTTACATTCTTTAACTTTTATTACTCATTATGTTAATGAATCATTAATGTTTTTAACTATGATTTGAAGCCAGTTTGATTTTCCTGTTGTGTTAGAATGTCAAATGTATCAAAGAGAAATTGTGGTCAATTTCACTAATAAAATATGATTTAAACAATCCAATTGTATTTTGAGGGTTGTCTTGCAGACACTTTCATTTAAAAAGGTCAAGTAGTTATTTCTAGAAGCAATTGGATTCAATTTACATGGATTGTAGAAACATTATGTCTGTAAAAGTAATTATTTCTAAAAGAAATTTCTTAAAAACATAAGGTCAAGTAGTTATTTCTAAAAGCAGTTAGATTCAATTTACATGGATTGTAGAAACGTAATGATTGAGTCTACTGAAAACGAAGATTTTTCCCTTAAAAAAAGAATATTTTGCCATAAAAATGAAGATTTTTGCCTAAAAATGAAGATTGATTCACTTTTATCTTCGCTTGCATATATGGCCATCTTAATAATGTGAAATAGAAATAATAATGATCGCTTTTGGCACTACTACATACAAGGGGGATTGAAGACATTAATTTAATACAAAATATTAATTTTGTCTTAAATATATATTTTATGTTTAAATTTTAATTTTAATTTTCTAATTGTCTTAAATAAAGAAGAAGAAAAAAATTCCTTTCTAAAATAAAAAAAAATTATTTCCCCCCCTCAATTCATTTTCCCTCCCTTTCGACATGCATTTTCTTTTCCCTTACCCTTGTGTATACTCGTTCATGGCTACAGATTTTGTTGAAAAATCATGATCACTATTAGGAAGGGATACTTACACATTTAGAAGGGCATGGCATCCCTCCTCGTGGTTGTCCAAGGTCGAAGGTCAAATCTGGCATGTTGGGATAAAGGAAAACCATATTTGAGTTAGAGATTCCCATTGAAACATCTTCATTCAGGGTTTCTCTTGAAGTGGAAAGGCGAGAAAAGCTTTTGAGTTGTGTTGTGAAATTAAGCCCCTACAATTTTAAACAATTCTCCAAGTATTGTCAATGTAAGTTCTGTTATGAGTGTTTTTCCTATATTGTTTTGCTTGTAGGTATGTTGAACAAGTGTTGTTTATATTACAGAGGCCTTCAAATCCCAGGAAGTGGAGGATGGTTGTGCATGATTCGAATCCCTGCTTCAGATTAGTAATAGAGGAAGGGTATTTTCATATTTTATGGGCTTGCCTATTTTAACGAAAATTTAATGGGTGAGACTAATAAAATCTTGAAGTAATTTCATAGTACATATTGATATAACCTAAGATGAATTATATTCTTGATTAGTTTAAGAAAATGTTTATTTATATTGTTCTTTTACAGTTTTGATTTTCCCTCCCTATAGTTACTTCTTGTTGTGCCACATTTCATAACAGGGTGAAAAACCCTAAGATCTTTCTTTATGCATATGTAAAGTTGATAAATTTTTTGTATGCTGATATTCTTTTTGTCATGGTCTGTAGCATGAATGTTATGAATCACCCAACATTTATTTAGTGTTGAATCTTATTAAAATGCTCCATGTGCAGGGAATTCTGGTTTTTGCTTCAGTTATGGATACATTGGGAATGCCGATCTTGGTAGAAGCTTTTATACAACTTACTTTAGGGGTAAATTTCCTATTCATGGATATGCATTTAAGAATGGGATATCTATTTTTCTTTATGGTTCTCATGATGGTTTGAACTTTCCACAAGCATATAGGATATGTTCTATGCTTACTTGGATATTTGTTTAGCTTTGTATCCCATGAATACATATACAATATTTTCCATTGAACATCATTAAGTTATGACTAGAAATGTTATCTTGGGAATTTGATTTAATTCCTTTTTATGGCATTGTTTTGTAAAGTTAAAATAATATTTAATTTTTGGAGGCGATATTTGCTTACTTTTTGCAACGAAAATATTTTGGAGTAAACCCCCTTTATTGTTTTTTATGGAATAACAACATCATTAGCTTGAGTTGTGGCTTTCTGTTTTTACTGAAAATGTGTAAGTGGATGCAAATGAAAGTACTCACAAAATTCTTTGATGTTGAGCTCTACTTTGCTGGATTTACATGGTTCGCTAGTGATGCAAAAAAAACAAAATACAGGCCCATTTCCTTGTCATAAAAGCTACAAGTTTTATTCTAGTTTATTCTGACCATTATTTTGGAGCCATAAAATGTTGAGCTATTATGTTACATGTAATATAGCTTATGCTTTTGTTCTGTCTCATAGATAATGCTTTTGGTTTTTCTTTCCCATCTGTTTTATGTTCTTTCCAGCATTACTATATTATATTTTCAACAAGTATGCTACTTTGGCATGTAACATAGAAGTAATACCTTTCCCTCAACTCTATTGCCAAATTATACATAAGCAATCAGTAGAAGAAGACGAGTGGCACTGGGTTGATGGAATTATGGTTTTAGTCACTCTTGTGAAGTTCTTCCTTATGATCTATTGCCAGACTTTTGCAAATGAGATGGTAAAGTTGTATTCCCAAGATCATTTCTTTGATGTCATCACCAATTCATTTGATCTCCTTGCTACAGTTCTTGCAAGAGAATTTCAATGGTGGATGGATCCAGCTAGAGCAATAGTGGTAAGTACTTTCTGAGTCTTTACTTTATTGACACTTCTCATTTTCTACAAAGTTTCTTCAAAGGATTTTTTAGCCTTTCTTTATGATGTTAATATGACTTAAAAAGGGAATTTGGTGAAAATCCATGTTAAACATTACTTCATATTGATTAGTGTACATGCAGATGTCCTTTCCAAAATTCATGACTGTGTACCATGTTAGATGTTGGTAGTTGTTCTCTTCATTTTTATAATATATACTTGGCTTTTTGGGTTTTAATTGATCATGTATGATTTCCAAAAATATTTTTCTAGTATTTTAGCATCTTTCTTTCTTTTCCCTTGGTCTTGTTTGCAATCTCTTATTGATCATTTCAAAGCCATACTTCATTGGGTGTTGATTGAAGTTTCACAAACACATGACTTGTGGAGTCTTTGTATTTTGCATGTTATGCATGTAAATATATTCTAAATGAGAACATTTGATTGGTAGATAATTATGTACCCTTCATTTCTCTTCTCACAGTTAATCTTTATACTCTGAAAATGGTGATATAATCTAAAATATGAGATGTGTTATCCGATTTGCTGCTTTGATGATTTCATGTCAATATTGAAAAGATTGAATATCTATTTATGATTGGTAAGCCAACATTTTTAGCCCCATACTATTTGTAGGTCTCTATTATTTCAACTAGCTTCGAAGATGCAATGTAGTTTTTCTGTATTGTCTAAAACTCTAAATATATAACTCTAAGGTTGCTAAAATTATAATGCATGTTTTCCAAGGGGTTGAGATCAAGTGGTTAAATTGTTGGGTTCTCATTGTTGACACAAAAGTTCAAATCTTCAAAGTGACACCTAAGTTGTAATACTAAGTGTTGACTCTTGGTCTTCCATAATTTGGCTTCTGGTAGTGATTTATAAGTTGTTGCTCTTAAGGAGATAAGTATTGCATTGCTGGTAAGGGGCTAAGTAATTGTATCAGTTGGCTCAAATGCTTGTTTGAGCTATATTTGTAGACTATCATAAATATATATAAAACATATAATGCATGTTAGTACTTGTTCTATGTTTAAGATATTTGTTGTGGTGGAACCCTAGCTTCACGAATTGCTATTTTCCTCCATTAAAAGTTATGATGATTCCATGATAGAGACCTTTTCAAGAGAAATGCAGAGTTCAAGGAATTTTCCCTATCTAAAATTATCTAAGTTAGGTTTTATATTTTTGTCATAACTATTTTTGTGCTAAATAGTGCATTGTAGTATCTAGAGTTGAATGATGTCTAATTAACTATTTTTAGAAAGTGTGAATACATGTGACCGTCTGCATTACTCTATTTATTAAATTCTGGAGAGCTTATTTGTTTAGAAAAGTATTGGAGCTTTCCTTTCCTTATAGATGATAGCAATGACCATTGCAAGGCATGTGTAGAGAAAGTGTTCAGAACACTTAGACTGCAGCTCACCAGTCGTTTCTTGCAGTACTACCATATCCAAACCTCCACACATATATGGAGGCACATTTTTGTTTGTATAGATTAGGACAATGATGATTTTCACTCTATATCCTTAACTTTGGAAGCATTGAGAATACTAACAACTGCAGGCATGCACATGACTGCATCCAAAGGATGCCATATATAACCCTTTGCTAGAGATGTGTAAATTGTAAAGTTGTAGTGAGGAGGATGCATCCTGTAGGTTATTTGAGGACTTATAGTGAGAAGGATGTACAGTGTTTTGATCTCTAAAACATCTTCTTCTTTTTCCAAGAATCAAAATATAGATTGCCCTACTTCCTTTGAGCACATCTCAAGTACGTTCCAAATTTTATGTTAATTTTTATTGTTTGAAGTACTAAAGCTGATAGTGAGCCTTCTGTGCAACTAGCACTCTACACAATCAGGACATGGTCGAACACAGTTCTGGAAAATGTGAATTCCTTGGTAGGAAAAATAGCTTCACCTAATTATTTGCAAAAATTGACCTATCTTTGTTGGAATTATCACAAATCTATACAACATATTGATACAATAAGAGCTTACACATTTGGCTCTCATTACTTTGTTGAAGTTGACATTGTCCTACCCAGTGATATGTCCTTGCACAATCCTCATGATATCGGAGAAGCGCTTCAAGAAAAATTTGAATATCTTCCTGAAATAGAACAGGCTTTTGTGCACATAGACTATGAATGTCTCACAGACCTGAGCATGGAAACAAGAATTCCTAGTTGTTTATGATGGGTTGTAAACTTATTCCAATTGTTTTCCATCTTGCATGTAAACCAATTATTGCTGCCAATATCCCTCTTCCAACATGATATGTAGTCACTATCAATGCTTAGTGATTTGTAGCTCCCCCATCTATTTTTTAGTGGTGCAATTTTTGTTTCAAAGTATTTGGACAGTTGAAAAAAATATTTTAAGAACTTGTGTCTTAGTTTCTTAGCAACTTATTCTACGTAAACACGTTAAGACACGAGCTCCAAATGATGTCCTTCATTGGAAATATTGAATGCTGATTTTCTCAAATACATGTTCTCCTAGCTAAGTGATGCTTTTGTGCAGTAAAGCTTTAGTTAATTCTTTCATTGCTTATAATGCTGATTTTTGAATGTCCAAATGCCACATTTATAACTTCTAATGTCTTTCTTTGTTTTAAAGAAATCCATGCGACATATGTAACGGAAAACTCCTGTATATGTTGCTTATATCATTTTTCTCCTCATGGATCACCATAGAAAAAAATGCAAAGATATATGGCATCTGCATCTTTAAAAGAAAATATTTAGCATCATATGAACTTGAAGTAATCCTCTTCCTCAGAGGGCATGGGGTACTTCCATTATGGCTGAAAATATGTTGGGTTTACATTTTGAAGAGATGGTCTAACAGTTTCCAATTATTTTATATGCTTGGCTTTCGTAGGATAAGGGACTCCAAGGAGATATTGAGGTGAAAATAATCATCAACATCTATGAATTTGTGAGAGAAAAAATAATTTTGTGTTCTTTTCCTCCATAAAAGGTGGGTTGAATCAGGGCCTCCACCTGCAAAACTCAGAAGAAAAAGCAACATATCATTTACAAAACAGAGTCTGTAAACGATTTAGAGTTGTTCAATAATAGCCTCTACTTCCAAGCTCTGTCTATTTATTTAAAAAATACTAAAACTACTAGAGACTAATATACCCTTGAGAATGGCCATCAACTTACTTGGAAGACTAAACTAGATTTTGCGAAGACTAGGCACCAAGCAAGAAAACTAGTGGAATAATGCCTAGGTTGTTTGATTCTAATCTTTGAACCAAAATATGGATGATAAAAATATTCTGATGATTTTACATCTGACTAAAAATGTTCCCATAAAAAAATAAAAATTAAATCCAAAATAGACTGACATATTAGGTTGGAGGAGTCTTTAATATCTAGAGGCAATGACTGTGAATCATAGGGTTCTTTAGGAGAATGAGCACCAGTAACATAAGCATGGTTGCCACTATTTATGCCTACTCAAGAACTAGGTGTCATCATGCCTTGAAGGCTATCAAAGACCAATGTTGCACACTCATGCATTTTTTCCATGTTGCACCAAATCTTTTCTGATTTTGATAGCACTGCCTCACAAGTCACACCTTTTCCAAAATCTAGCCTATGATTACTTAATAGTAAATTTTTATTTACTGCCATAGCATTTTGAAGAGTAAAGTATTTGTTAGGATTATGTTTAAGTTTTAATTGTTATCAGTGTTCCATATCACTAATGTTCAATCAACATCAGTCAGTTGATGAAAAGAATTTCTGTAATTTGACAAGTTTCTGTCTGTGTCAAATATTGAATTTACCACAGGCTGTTATTTTATTAAGTATGCAACAACTGTAGAGGAAAAGAGAGCCATCAATGCTTTTCACAGTCGGCAAACATTACCAAGGGTGAGTTAGTGATTTTGAAAAAGTTTCTTTTTAATTTCATGAGCAAGGAAATTTTGGATAATTAAGTTTTTAGTTTTGTTATTGCTAAATGCTATTTTGTTTGAAGGGCACAAGTCCTTTACAAGTTAGATTTGTTGATGGTGAATGAGAACAGATTGGTAATATCTCTTTGTCCATGAAATTGAACCCCTTTGAAAAACAAGAGTTTTGATATATATTCTATATATTGTGTTTAATTATTTTGGAAGCACTAGTAGAGTCTTGTGTGTGATTCTTACATCATTTGTAACACATTTGATTTTTTTGTATGGATTTCTACAATCCCTTTGTTGGAATTCATAATTTCTCTATTTGCAATGCACATCTTTAATTTGGTGTAGTGGTGTAAAATATCTAAAAGATATTTGCATTGCATATGTTGACTCTAAATGTACATGTTTTTGTTAGGTACAATGGAGCCTAAGTTGTTTGTTGGCTCATTGAATAAACTTGCAATGGAAAAGGATATTGAGGAGGTGATTATTTTGTGAATATGTATTTCTCTATGAGCAACAGTAATAAATGTTCCATCTTAAATGATTAGTTTCTGTGTAACTTGCAAGTCTTGTATTATAATCATCATGTTTGCACTTTAATTTTGATTTATTTCTTTTTCTCTTTTTTTGAGTGTTCATGAATAATTATTGATTTAATTATTGGTTCCATGAATCATTTATATCAGATTCAATTCATAAGTATCTATTATTAGCCCTTTTACAATACTTTTTAATATGCTCCTTTGTTGTTTACATTGACTTCCCAAACACATCAAATAAAATGAATTGGTCTGAAGTGTCCATGAGATGTTATTTTTTAGTTCAATGACCAAAATTTGTTGCTTGTACCACATGTTGAATCTCCCTATTGTATAGTGTATCGCCCCATTGGTGGGGTGTTGTGTTATCTTCTGCCGATATGTTCTAGTGTTGTTGATATGCTTTATTCGGTCCATCGGAGAAACGATAGTATTTGTTCCACTGATACACTTATGTTACTCCGATGTGTTCACCTTTGTTGATCTCGTTGGTACATCGGGGAGAGTACTTTGAAATTCTACCCGACGAAGTGTTGTTACACTAATATTTGTGTTGTGAGTTGCTTTCATCAGTCTATTGGTGGAGCTATGAGGGGAGTTCCCCCAAAGTAGTAATGTTAGGCCGATAGTGTCAAATTTCTTAGGAATGGGAGTGATGATCATGGAGTTTTGGGATTATTGATGGATGTGATCATATGGTTATATGGGTCATGAAATGGACTTGCAAAAACCCCACTCCATCCTTTGCTTCCATTGATAGAAAGTTTACAGACACAATCTCAATCTCTAGATAGAAAAAATGTTCTGATTGGCCAATCTGGGTATGATGAGGTACATATTGAGAATAGGAATCTGCTAACTAGGTCCACAACCCATCAAATTGGTCAGTTGCATTGTTTGATTCATGAGCATGTTCAACTCCTTGTTCAAGTATTTTCTCTCTGTGTTTTGGATCCTTCTAAGCAGCACATTTCCCTTAAGACTCAAAAGATGTTGAATGAGCTTGTTGACAAATGTGATGAAGTATCATCATGGAAGAAAAATCCTTATCTGGAGTTCTATTTTCATCCTCCATATATTCATCCCTCTGTAATAGAAAGTGTTCAGTTGCATCCAATGCCAGTGCTTTCAGATCTAATTAACAAAACAACTAATGCAGGAAATAATATTCAGAGAGATATGGAATCAAGATGGATTCTTGTAATTTCTGGGCCAATACTATCAGTGCTAGATGTGGCTCATGTTAGACTCATCAAATATTTTTTTAATGATGTTGACCTAGGTATGTATGTGGATGACATCCTTGTTTTTATAACCATATAGTTTTAGTTGTGATATACACCATTTTATTGTTGTTTTATTGAAATTTAAACAATGCCCTAAATTTTAAATGTCTATGCCAGTTGTATAGGAGTCTAGGCAGCAACATGTTCAAATTGGAGATTATCAAAGCAAGGCTCAATGAGAGCCACTCTTTCCTTTTCCTGGTAGTTCCTTAAATCTATTTTATTTCAATTTTGTTTGTTTGAATCTTTTTTTCTTTGAGTAACGCCTTAAAACTTAAATGCTTTTTCCAGTTACATCAGCATACAAGCAACCACATTTTAAGATTGGAGAATGTCCTAGCCAGTTTGAACAAGATCCCCTTTTTCCACTTCAAAATGTTGATGCATGTTCAAAAAATCACAAGAAGTCAGCAAGAGGCACAATTTCATCTGGAAAAGGCATCGTATCATCTACTCATCCACCTCAGAAAAAGACAATGGTTGTTGTAATGGTGGAAAACACTAAGAGACAATCTATGGCCCTTGTTTCAAAGAACATTGTAAATGTTGTGCAAAGGTTCTTTCCACTCTTTAATGTTGCATTGTTTCCTCATAAGCCACCTCCTCCAGCTACTTTGAATCAAGTGCTCTTCACTGATGCAGAGGATGAGTAAGTTATCGATTTATATGTCTATTACACTAATTCAATTTTCAGTTGTCATTCAATTTTCCAGCTCTCAATTATTGTTCATCCATTATTTTAGAATTATTGTAGGTAGTAGGTACCTTGTTTGGCCAAATTTATTTTGTGTAATATATATTCTGATTTTACAATTATTGTAGGCAATTCGGAAAGTTGTCTCATGCTGGAAAAAACAACTTTTAGGCAGTTGAAGCATACTTTAACTAGCAACCAATATTTTCATTAAAAAGCTTGCAAATTTGTTAGATTTCAAGAACCAAATGCAATAAGTAGGATAGGTTTCATTTCATCTGATTTTAAGGCCCAAGAACAATAAGCATACATGTGACACATGCCCATTTGAGGAAATTTCATTGGGAGATATTGTAATTGTTATGCTGGTTCAACATGCTTTTGGAGGTCCTGGAATAGAACTACTACAAGTTGTGATTTCCCTTGTGTGCATCTATACTTCCAACCTCCACATAACCTGAGGGTGAATCCAAAAGTTAAATATTATTATTAACATCTCTTGCTCAATATGTACATCCTACATAATGCAAAAACACTTAATTGCTCTAGTTATGACTAGAAAGAATTGGTACCAGTTGTTGCTCCAACCATTCTTCAAAGAACCGGGTTATCTAAAAGATAATTGTATGTCAAGTGTGTTGAACATGCAGTATAAGTGTAATTTCTCTTTTACACAATAGTCCATATCCAGCCAAACAATAATCAAGATTCTAGTTGCCTTCAAACTAGTAGATTTCACAACTGTGGATTATTTGCCAACCCTAGCAAGGCTACAATATCTTTTCTCACTAACTTTGAATCAATTTTGAAAATAATCCTCATGTTTCAAAATATAATTTAAACCACAACAATTATGCAAAAAGTCAATAATATACCCTACTTGTTTGGGGGAGGAATCCTTGCCTCTTCTTTTGCATGTTAAAACTTTAAAATACCAATTATGCATCTGATTTGAGTCATATGTAGTCCTTAACAAATTTGAAGACTTTTACTAGTACACAAAGAATTCCTTAGAGGGGAATAGTCAACAATGCACAACTTCTTATTTTCCTTAGCGAGGCAGCCATCCTCACTACTGACAAAATGGAAAACTTATGGCAATGGTCAACCAATACATCTTTTGTACTCCAAATGTACATTGGATAGCTCATTTTCAAATTTCAACTGACTACAATACACAAATGCCTATGAGAGGTATTAGACTAATATGGTGGTTTACATTATTAGACATAACATCATAACAAGTCCTCTTAGATGTCACCCACATTACCAGTTTGCTCAGAAGATGACAAAGATCTAGGTGCAGTATGTACCTGGTCTAGGTCCCTTGTGGATACCATTAGTGTCTTGTAAATTAGAAAATGTTTATCTGGGTGAACTTGGGTGCACTTTGGAGTACCTTGGGAAAACTTGGGTAGAACTAATGCCCTTGGTTTTTTTTTAAAACCAATAGAATTGATTGTTTAACTTAAAAAAGCAATTGTAAACCCTAAGTTTGACTTAAAAACAAGTTGAAACACAAAAACAAGCACATTTACCTTATTTTGAAAATGAAGCATACAACCAAATATATTGTTGAGCTTTTATTCTTGCTTGTCATTGCACAAATAGAGTTGAATATTGATCATTGAAACTTTAAAAGAGATTGGATTGCTATTTTTTTTTAAGCGTCATCTTAAACCATGTGATAGCTTTGACTTTTGATCTTCTGTTGAATTGGAAACACGTCATTGTCTTACTGACATGTGTGGGAATGTCTCCAGATGTTGGAAAACTACAAATGAAGTTCCTTCACATCTCTATACATATCTTGGGGCCCTTAAAAATTGGGAAACTTTCTCTAGAAGTTATATATATCATATAAATTACATTGGTTATTTTCCTTAAGTGATGATATTTGGCTAACAAGAGCTAAATGGATTTAAGAAAAAACTAGGACTTGTAGCTATCTATTTTTTGCTTCAAAATGTACGAGATTTTTCCATCAAAAAACTTTCTTACCAAAACTCAACAAGATACTAGTAAGAAGAGAAACAATAAAAAGGATAAAGATGTTTAAATGTGCATTGAATTTTTATCATTTGATTGAATATATAGCTATCTCCAAGTGACCCTATACTGTGTTTTCAAATAATGGCATTCCCTTTCTAGTTCCAATATGCTGCCTCTAGGCGATAATGGTTTAAAATTTAACTCTTTATGTCATGATAGTGACTATCAAACATCAATGCAATTAATTTTCACTTTCATTGTCATTTACTTTAGTACTTAAAAACGTTAGTTTTTAATTTCAAGCATTTAATATTTTTTTGAGGTTTTATAGCCATTGTGTACTTTAAAAATACAAGACATACATCTTTTTTTTTTAAATATTTGTTATCTCCAAGTGCCCATTTCCCATTTTTTTTGAATTATGGCATATTGGTACCCCTTCCTGTCTCTTGGTAACTATGATCTATACCAATTGTTGTGCCATACAAGTAACTAAACACTAGTGTTATTGTTGTACAAAATATATTGTGTATTCACATGGCATCTATTGCTTTAGATTAAATTAGAGGTGATTTATGCTTTCATTTTATTAGTAATTTCCACTTTTCCTCTCGCACCTTCAATACAAGGCTTTACTGAATGATCATGGTGAACATGAGAATAGGTGATGATAAAATATGTTTTCCTTATAGAACTTGATGCAATAATACTTCCACAAATAACTTTCATGCATTCAACTTTCATTCTTGAAGCAAAATCAACCACATTGTACCTTGTGGTCATAACTATATTTTGGTTAGATTTCCTAATACATATATCAACCATTGACACTAGTTCACAGTTATCACAATAAGCACATGTGCACTTGTGCCCATGTTGTACATTATAAGTCATTCACTGGAGAACAATTGGTATTTTCTCTGAAAAAGTAGTAGCATGTAGGCCAAATGTTTAGTTTCCTACATCCAACTATGTAATAAACACAAATTTGAGATTTTTCTGTGGTCCCAATTTTTCCAAATGATTGGCTTTTCATCTTGTACTTACATTTAATTATTTATGTTTTCATTTATATAGGTTACAAAGTCATCAAAGAAGAATGTGTGTTTTGTAATGTTTAATGATGAGAGAACATTGAATACAATGACCGCAGAAGGTCAAAATCCTAATGACAAAGGGTACATAGGCTTATGGAAGATTGTCGTTGTTAGAAATTTTCCATATATAGATATGCGTTGAAGTGGGAAGGTGCCAAAGTTCCTCCCTCATCATCTTTTTCCATCTGCTAGGTAACATGAAAAGAAGACATATTTCTATACAAGACAATACTAATGACTAGCTTGCAGTGTTTGCATGCTCTCTTGGTGAACTAAAGGCTTTTCCATAGCATAAAATGATTGTTCTCTATTTTCAATATCTTTTTTAACTTTCATGAGCTAGCTAGCTAGCAAGAAAATTATCCTACTTGAAAAGGACATTATAAGCAAATATGTCAATTAATTTGTTTTCGAGTGTTTTTATATGGAATTTAACACCTTGGAAAATGTGCATCTTTTTTAAGAGAGATTCAATTATTCAAATCTTTTTAAATAATTTGAAAATAAATATCGAGTACAAATGTAATTTTTTTTCTACACTAAATTATGCATTGATTGAGAATATAGTAAGGTAGCTACTGAAGACAATGTGCAAATGATTCTTTTGATTGTGTTATATATTCCTAAGGTGAGCCTATTGGAGACATTCCCTCCTTTCCCTAATTGGAATTTCTTTTATTATTTGATACCTCATGATTACATCATACTACATATCGGGAAAATAATGCATTCAAGATGAGAGATCAGTATGAGATGGATTTATCTCATATGCATGTTTCTTTTGACCAAGCTTTTAGTATAGAATAATATATGATTTTTTTATGTTATCTACTTAGCCTACTTGAAATTTGTTATGTTTGATATATTTGAATAAGGAAATAAATAATTGCAAAATATATGTAGTCTAATTATTTTTGTGTGACTATTATCAATGGTCGGTTGGCTATTCAGGATTAATAGTTGTGACCAATATGAGTAGTTTTTGGTTTTTTTCTAATCAACATATATTCTTAGGATCTACCTACTTGAGTTCAGGCACATATTGAGGGAGCTTTCTTCTATGTATTCTCCTTGGTACTATTATTGTCCTATCTGGCAAACCAATCTAATTGTTTAGCTGTGTTTTATGAGTAAAGTTCAAAATGCATTTATTATATTTTCTGTCTTCTGAATTTTATTTTTGGTCTGATTGTTCATATTTGCTTCTTTTCAGTATCATTCCATACAACAATAATAATCATCTTATAACTATTGACATTTCATGCAACGTTTTATGACCCATCAGTAAAAATTGATCATGTTTCATGAACTACATTTTGTAATTCAGTAATTGTGATGATTTCCATTGGAATTATGAACATAGACGTATATGATATCATTGATATGGCTTATTTGAATATTTTTCAACTATAAATTAGCATTTAATATTTTATCTTTGGCATTTGTCATTTAATATGTCACAATGACTGTTACTATCGTGGTATCTTTGGATCATAAACTTCATAATTGAATTTTTAAATATAATATCTGATGTTAGAGATCCCATCTATTTTTTAAACTAACTATTCTTCACGTTTTGTCTCTTATTTGATTTCTATAAAAGTACTCTCTTTCTAATCTAGTAATAGTATATTTCTAACTTTATGCTTGTGAATGCAGTTCAGGAAGTGTTCTTGTTTAGTATTTACTTTTGTTGATGTTAGCATATGAAGTTTTTTTTCCTTTATGATTATGTGGGGATTATAACTTGGTTCACATGATTTTTGTTTTGGACCAGGTGGACAGAGTCGAGGCTGTACAAAAAATGCAGGTGCCAAGTGCAGCTGAATTTCTTCAGCATCCTTTCTTCCAAGTTCTTTTTTAATTTTTTTTCAGTACTATGCAGTTCTATATTTTTATTGTCTCTATTTTATGACTACATGGTAAATGAAAGTCTTTGGGACATCCTACATGGTGAGAAAATTATGTTATGTAGAAACATGATAGATTTATGAAATATGAGTCCAATCAATATTTCTACCATCTGATCAAAATAGATTAGGGAGAACCTAACAAACATTTTAAATTTTTGTGTAGGAACATCAAAGAAGATTAAATTAGACTAGGATACTCGTCTAAAGATAGCCTATGGTGCTACAAAAGGATTAGCATATCTTCATCATGACTGTAACCAATGCATTGTTCACAGGGATGTAAAGATATCTAACATTCTTTTAGATGACAACTTTGAAGCACATTTGTCAGAATTTGGCATCGCCAAGTGCATTTCATCAGCCAAAACTCCCACCTCCACCTATGTTATGGGTACAATTGGTTATATTGACCCTGAATTTGCAAGAACCTCAAGGCTTAATGAGAAATTTGATTTTTACAACTATGGTATTGTTCTTTTGGAGTTGTTGGAAGGCAAGAAAGTTGTGGACAATGACTCAAATTTACTTCAGTTGGTAGGATTCATAATTGGTGATAAAGAAACCATGTTCAAGATATGAAGATGAAGAGGTAAATGATCAAATTTTTTAATGGATAGTTCAATGGTAAGAGAAACAATGAAGTAACAATTAACATGGTCATAAGATGATAGTAATCAAAATGAGGGCATCCTACAGATGATTGGAGCTTTATCACAATCATAGAATGAAAGTTCCTTTGCAAAGATGTATCATGTACTTATGCATTACAAGGGTAAGGGATTGTAGGTTATGATATAAAAGAATAGTCATACACAAACGACAGTTAGAGGATCAACAAGTATTACAAGGGTAAGGGACTGTAGGTTATGATATAAAAGAATAGTCATGTTCCTATTCTTTTATAAGTTGTTGAAAAACATAAAGGCAAGGTTTTGGAGTAGATTTCAACTAGATTTTTTCTCTCTCAACAATGTATTTTAATCTTTCAAGTTCTTTCATATTGGGACAACAAATTGTAACTTTATTTTCAAACTTACACAACTATATGTAACATCTCTTTTTATTAATAAAATAAGCTATTTTTACCTTCTCAAATGTTGTTGTTTTATTGTGCAAATCTTTTAGATAGTTGATAGGTGATCTTTTTTATTAATAAAATAAACTACCAAATGACGGCAATTAAAAATGCACTAAATATACTACTAAATCAATGACTAAATGACTAAATTAATGACTAAATATATGACTAAAGTAATGACTAAATTAATTATTAAATATATGACTAAAGTAATGACTAAATTAATGACTAAATATATGACTAAAGTAATGATTAAATATATGACTAAATAAATGACTAGTTAACAACAATCAATGACTAAATTAATGACTAAATAAATCACTACCATGACTAAATAATGACGAGTTAACAACAATCAATGACTAAATTAATGACTAAATCAATGACTAAATCAATGACTAAATCAATCACCAAATCAATGACTAGATAAATGACTAAAATAGTTTAGTCATAAATTTGGCCGCGTTATAAATGACTGGCAATAAACTACTAATGGTCACATGACCAAAATTAGTCATTTATATGCAATTTTTAGTAGTTTATGTAGTCATATATTGTTGTTTTTGTACTAGTGCACTATGTTTCACCTAGCAAATTTTCATGAGAACCTAGAGCATTCAAGCGAGCATTATCAAGAGCATTTCAAGAGAATTTTCAAGGCATTCAAGGGAAGATTATTGAAGAATTATTGCATCAATAAATATCCTATTATCATGTCAAATTCTTCTTGCATCATGCGTGCTATTTTAGCCAATATGTTGATGTAGTGTTCAAGATCCATTCAAGCATTCAAAGGCATTGTTTCAAATCAAGTTTCAAAATCAAGATCCACATCCATTGAAGCCATTTCATACAAGTTGTAAATCCATATTCCAAGGTTCATTCAAGGGTTTGGTGAGTTGTGACACTACTTTGTTCATTTATCATTCCTTCATGCTATTTCATTTCATTACAAGGTTTAATTACCAAAAATGGGTTTGACCAAGGCAAACCCACATTCACCAATAACAAAACATTTTTCCTTCTAGATGTGTGTTTGCAGATTTTAGGTGGAGGATCTCTTGAAGAGAAAAAATGCAAAGTTGCATTTGTTGTCATCATTGTTGCAATTTCATGGAAACTCACCTACAATATTTATTTCCAACTGTCTGACTGTGAAAATCAGGGATCTAGGAGTGCAGACACAAAAGAAGAGAACCCATAAACCATTTTTATACATCCCTAGCCAAGACCCATTCGTCATAGGGTGAATGAGTCCTCAGCTTCAGAAAAGCATTTTTGGTGATTGGTACACATCATTTTCCCTTTCTCAAATCTTCATTTTGACTTTTGGTTCCATCAGAATTGAGCTTAATCTATTAGATTCACTTTGTAGATTGCATTTTGGAGTTAGTTTGCTATTTTTAATATTTATTTCCAAAGAGTTGTTTAATAGGGACTCTTGTCCTTATATAAAAAAGAAATTTGCATATTCACACTTTGACTTGACTCACCTCAAGGTTGATAGTCCTTTCATTGTGTGGATCTCATTTCCTAAATGAAATTAGAGAAATAGGTACATCATATCCCCTTTGGTATCAATCCCATTTTGGGGGTCTCTCTCCCCAACCTATTTTTCTTTATTTCATTGTGGTGAACCTGAGTTTGAGCATTTCAATTTTCTAATTTTGGAGTACATTTGCACCCTATATTTAGATCTTGCATTCATTTGCATTAAATTGAGTCTCATTTAGGATTGTCTAGTTTGCATTAACATTGCATTTCATTTAGGGATTTTAGGATTGCATCTTGGCATTCTTTAAATCTAAAAAATACAACAAAAAAAAAGTCATTTTAAAAATCATGTACAAATAATTTCATCATCATTCACTTGCATTTGAAAATTGAAACAAAATTGCATCTCAAATTAGGTCTTTTAGCTTGTCATTTTGTCACATTTTGCACTTGCATTTCACCTTAATTGCACAAAAAAATCAAACTATAACTTACTATTTTTAATTAGAATCTAGAAACCACTGAAATCATCTCAGAAATCTGTAAAAACATTTTTAGAAACCCTAACCTAGAACCCATTCATCCTTGGGCGAATGAGCCCCTGATCAGGGTCATATCCTGATTTTTTGGGCACTAAAACATTTGTTTTTGCATTTCATTTTGTTGTTTTTATATTTATGTTTCAATTTATAGAATTTTTTCTACTTGAAATTGATCATATTTAGCTTCATTTGATAAAATTAGTGCATTGTGTGATTTAAAAATTACATTTACAAGACATCATTTTTCAAGTTTTTTGCATTGTGTAAAAAAAAATTACCTTTTCTAGAATCTAAAAATCTAAAAATCCCCTTGTATTTCAAACAATAGACATGTGCATTGGTAATCTATGGAATTATTTAACATCTTTAGTTGATGTTTCAAGTTGTGTTTTTGGCAATGATCTTAATGCAATTGAATCTAATCATGCTCAACCAACTCCTAATGAGTGTCCTCGTGAAGTTGACGGGATTGGAGAAGATGATGATAGCACGAACTTCATAAATGATTGCCTTAACAATCTTGAGAAAAATTTATCCTTTTACACATCCATGCAACAACCGATACCCCCTACCATCCCACCACTTGAGATTTTTGGTCTTTTACATCCTGAGACTGAGTCATAAACTAATCCTAAACCTCCAACAATGAGTGAACCTATCTCCTCTAATCAAGTGTGTACTTATAAATATTATGTTAACAAAGTGACCAATACAACCATCAATCTAGAAGAGACTTATGGCCAAGGCTTTAATATTTTAACTAAACAAGGATGTGACATAACTAATGAGCATAAAATTCACAAACTTTTAGAGCAACTTCCTATTGAAGACACCAAGGGACTAGGATATCAAAATCCTTATCCCTCCACATCTTCTAAGGATGCAAATGTCCCCCCTTATAATGATGAAGTAATGTCCCACAAGGATGATAGGATCACTTTAGGTCCTTATCCTTCCAATCCACCTCAACAAGACCCTCAAACAAGAAAGAAATTGAAACCTTACAAACTCAAAAAGTTGTCATTCCTACATAGTAAAACATAAATTGAACAAAAAATGGAATTCCTTATTCATATAGGATAGCTTACATTTCCACCTCCTAGTAAGGATAACAAACCTAAGAACATGAATTATTGTGCATATCATAGAACTCTTGGGAACCTTACTGATGAGTGTCATGCATTAAGAAGGATCCTTGAGAAATTTGATATGATGGAGATAATCCCTTAAATCATGAGCTTTGCTCCTTGCCATGTAATAGTTGTAGGATCTTAGTATGCTCACTGTTATATGTTTAACATTCATTGCAATTTTTTTTTTTATCACAAGGTCATCACTTCTCTCAACTCATCCTTGTCCTACACTTAGTGGGGGAAAGGGTTACACAACCTTTTCCTAGTTTGGAACTTGGTGTTGTCCCTTTGGCTAGTTGTCCGCCTTCCACATATATTGAACAAGACTGGGATACAAACGACCTTCTATAGGTTGACTCGCATGTTCCTTACTAGTTTTTTCTTTATTTTCTTTTTGCATGTTTCTTTGTGTGATTGCATGTGGGTAATGTGATCCCCCATACCATTCTGTTTGATGTATCTCTCTTTATGTGCATTCCTCTATTTGTTTCTACATTCTTCTATATGTCGTAAGCATTTATCTTTTTCTTGTCTTATGTTTTCCTTTTTAGGGATGGCCTGAGAGATAGACTGTTGCAAAAGCAACAATATCCTTACTTCGAAATGAAACACTAAAGTGGCATCTCAAATGAGCTAATTTTGGTCAAGTGATAAAATTAAATGAGTTTTACAAATATTGCATTCAAATTTCATGACCAAATTTATGACTAAGCTGTTTGATCATTTTATTTGAATCTTACAGATTTTTAGTCTATTCCAGTTTGGTCATTGGATTTGATAACACTATTTGAGTCATTGATTGTTGTTAAAACCAGTCATTTATTTAGTCCCTTGATGATAATTTATTCCAAATTCATACTCTCGTTTAGTCATTACTTTAGTCATTACTTTTAGAATATATATTTGAATCTTAATTAATTATGTGTATATTTTAGTCATTAATTTTGGTAAAACATGGTGTATTTGCTGGGTATCCAATTTAGTCATATATTTAGTCATTAATTTGGTCATTACTGGTCATTACTTTAGTCATTGTTTGAATCTCATATATTTGGGCCATTAATTTTGATTATTACTTTTGAGTGTTATTTTTAGTCATGGTAGTCATATATTTAGTCATTGTAGTCCTTATGGTGTTGGTCTAAGGTATTCTTTTATTTTTAGTCATAGTAGTCATTTATTTAGTCATGGTTTAGTCATTTATTTGAGTGAATCGAAGGTTTCAGTTATAATCGAAATACCAAATTGTTAATTATACAATTTTGTACATAAGAAAAGCTTTCAAACTTCAACTTTTCGAATGTTAAATTTTTTTTTCTATTGGATTAACATGAAAAAAATATACAATCAACAAACAACTTTATGCATATAAAGCTCAAATATCATAGATATTCAACTATTTTTTTGTATTGCATGAAAATATATATATATATACAAACAGCAAACAACTACATAACCAAAGGAATTACAAACAACATACAACTACATAAACAAAGATTCAAGAAATACATCGTTTAGTGCACTCTTGGTTGCCATGGAAGAAAAATCCAAGATATGATACAAATGCTACAAACATTGAAGGGAGAAAAGACATGAAAATATATAGTAAATGTAGTTATATTATTTGTGGTGCATATATTGCCCGATTTAGAGTAGTCTTTCCCTCCCATTCCATCCGAACAACCCTTGAGAGAAGATTGGAAGGATTCAAATGAGAAGGATGGCAACTTCCTATCTAGAAATCTCATTGGTCATGGTCGGATGAAAGTAAAGAGTGCATGTTCACCTCCCCAATTTGACAAGCTACAACCTGAAAATAAGATTTCAACGAGGGTTTTAGAATATGTTTATTAAAATGAAAATACAGCCAAGATCTAATAATGAGCACATTTAGATTTTTACAATATGGAATCCTTTACCTATTTCAAAGGTTCTATAATATTTCCCATTACAGATGCTTAAATCGTTAATGATGTAAAAAAAGAAATGAATTCACTTCTACATATACAAAGTCATCTCAAATGCAATGGAAAATAAATTACAACTCATTCTTCCAAATTTTATAGCAGAGGAACAAAGTGGGTTCGTTTCAAGTTGGTCAATTCTAGATGAGGTCATCATTACTCAAGAAGCCATTCATTCTATCAACTACACAAAGAGAAGTAGTATTATCATGAAGTTAGACATTAAAAACTATGGAGAAGTTTTTTTCTTGCAAAAATTGGTTGGATTGGATTTACAACCTCATTGCTACCCAAGGCATTATGGTTAATCCTTTGAAACACTCAAAAAATCTAACAATTCACATTGATGTCTGAATCTAAAATCTTTCTTTTGCTGATTTTGCATCAAATCATAGCTCTTGTCACTGATGTATTTCAAACAATCTCTTGCCTCCATAACAATCTCATTTGGAAAAAATAAAACCATGGACCTTGAAACTCTTTGAATGAAGGGAAGGGGAAACAATAACCTATCACTTCTTTCCATTAAAATCATACTTTTACAATGAAGACAATTTTTAGGTTGTCGAGTTTTCGCCAACACATTAATATTGCTTCAGAACTGGTAATATGTCAAAACTCAGTAAGAACTCACAATATATACAATAGGTTATTGGGGACAATACATCATAATACATCATAATTCATATATGTTTCATTACTATGGAAAATATTAAATGATGGGTTTAATGAAGAACTTTAAATTAAACCATGAAAATGTGATGT